>JAVQJL010007105.1:0-10422 GCA_036024295.1 Nannoperca obscura
GTGTGTGTGTGTGTGTGTGTGTGTGTGTGTGGGGGGGGGGGGTATTTAGTGAAAAAAAAACAAACAAAAGCTGCAAACTCACTGAGCAGTGACTCCACCAGGACCCTGTAGGCGTTGGCGTGTCGGTGCGGCTGCCACTGGGTGCACAAACTGGACATCTTCACCTGGTAGACGCTCAGGTTGGTCACGCCCAGGTACACTGCAGGACAGACAGACAGACAGACAGACAGACAGACAGACAGACAGACAGACACATACATTATTGCTCTGACTTTATGGCGATGTTAAAGAGGAACGTGGTGTGTATTTGACTGGTCGGATGCTAACACATCCCATGATACTCCCACCCTGACTCCTCCTCTCTTTGCTCAAGGACTCTTAAACACGGAGAAAAACAAACTCCAGGCTTCATCTCGTCTCTATAAATATGCATTAAAGAGTTGTGGGCATTCTTCTCCACACGCTGCTGCAACACTGAGCTCACATCTGAGGAACCACACGACGGCCAGCGGGCTTCAATGACGCCGACATGAGAGCTATTTACAGACGGAGAAATGTAGCTGCACTGTCTCTGCTCCAGAAGTGCAGCTTGTGCACACACACACACACACACACAGAGTTTATGCTAATGCTATGTCTGCACTTTTATCGTCCCACTTGTTCAGAGTTCAAACACATCAGCATGCGTGTTTCTAACCATGTTTCACTTTCTCTCTGACAAAACATTTTCCAGTTGAGCCAAAGATCTAATCTGCATTATTTTGGACTACATAATGTATCTCTGCTTGATGTTTATGTAAAACTCTTCCCATGTGATTTAATTAGCAGACACAGAGTGAATATGCTGATACTGATAATCTACGAGCACTCGGACCCACGACCTTCAGGCTCCGCTCGCTCTTCACCTCTACAGTCCAGGACAGAGTCCACATTACTGCTGACGTGGCACCGATCCACCTGTCAGTCTCCTCACAAGATACTCCTTCACTCCCAAACCCCCGAAGGAGCAAACCAAGAACCCACCGGAGGGATTTCTCCAGCTGCTCCGTCACTGTTGAAACTTCGCCTACTAACTGAAACCTGAAGTCTCCTGTTCCTCCTCGACCACTTGTGCTGCTGTGTGACCTTGAAGCATCAGTCCACTCGTGTCTGCTGCTCCACTGGCTTCATTAACATGCTGCTGAGCAACATGGACAGATCCCCCCACCCACGGGAGCCCCTGGCCTCATATCATTATAATCTCTCTTCACTTCCATCTTTCTTCTTCATATCCCCATCTTCTTCGGGTTTAGTCCCCCCCCCCCCTTCTTCTCGCCTCTTTGCCCCCAAACTTGTCCTTCAAATCAACCCAGAAGTGCTTAATTGTCATGCGGCTCAGTGCAGAGTGACGTGCCTGAGACCAGCCATCATTTAGCTGACACATCTCTTGGATGAGCGGATGAAAGGTTCAGAGGACACGTGGTTCCTCATGGAGATCAAACCGGAGACCTTTCAGTTTCACAAAAGAGCCATTTGAACACGTGGGCCGGCCTGCAGTGAAGTGGTTAATTATCATGCAGCCTCCCGCTCAAACGATCCCACTTGAGAAGCGCTGATTGATCGAACTGGGCCAGACGGGAAGTGTCCACATCGCCGGTGATAACTGAAATCTATTGCATCCACAGTTCATTCAGGGGGCTGCGATGCAATTAGGTGAAGTTGTCATTAAAAGCGTGGGATGGATGTGCAGATATAGACGTGTGCAGGTGTCTGGCTGCTGCTCTGATGAGATTAGAGGAGAGTTTTATTCACTTGTGTTCAGGCAGGCGGAGCGGACCGGAGACCGATAACATTTATTATTATTATTATCAGTATTTTTTGAAACACAATTCATCAGTTGAGAGACGTTTTATAATAATATGTTGCACTGACACTTAATTACTTCATTAGTGAGTTATTCAGTGAAATGAACTCATCTTATATTTAGAGTTCACTGCTTCTTAGAAAAAACAGGTTTGCTGTTAATTAGATATAAAAATAGATAACTTTACTGTAGTTGCATAAATGATTACACACACTTATTGTGTAGAAACACCCACGAATTATTAGAATTACCAAAAGAACAACGCTGGAGGAAAGAGGAAGGTAATGGTGACGCACCAAAGAGACACAACGGAGCTGAAATCTTTGAATCAGCGGGTAAAGACGGTCACAAAGAAAACTTCAACACAGTATCCTGTAATCATCTGCTGCTGCTGCTGCTGCTGAGAGCATCAGAGGAATTATCGTCTGAAGTGTCTGAAAAACCACGAAGCACTTCTCTCCAAATGCAGCTGGCAGAGTCACGGAGGCCCAGCGACAGATTCTCTTTAGAAAGAGAAAGGATGAACCGAGAATCCAGCGGCTGGAGACCAAAGGTCCATGTGAGGGGAGTTAGCTAAAACTAAACGAGTGAGATTTGAGACCAACCGAAGCTGGTTTATTATTCTGAATCTAAATATATTAAATTATCTTTTATTTTGTAGCAACACAAGAAGAATCAACTGGTTAAATGCATGCATGCAGGTTTTGTACTTCTTTTATTTCACATGTGACATCAGATGAAAGATGAAGAGGACTCACGGGTCTTGGCTCTGCCTGAAAGGGCCTCGCTGGACCCGGTGGTGTAGGAGGCGATGACCTTGGCGCTGTACTCCGTCCCGCTCAGCAGGTTGACGATCAGCATGGTGTTCACGTCCTCTCCCACGAAGGTCTCCAGAGCTGGACCGGGGGCTGCAGGCGGGATAACGGTTCAGAGACGATCGTTAGCTTCAATTCCAGCGAGCAGAAAGGGATGGAAGACAACAGGCGGGAAGATGACTAGAATATGCAGTGAAATGTGTGTGTGTGTGTGTGTTTATCCCTGTGAGATGTCCTGGAGCTGCAGCTTCATAAGGCTGGTTTAGGTTAGTTAAGAAGTTTCTCCCTCGTTATCATTACTGAGCGCACATGAAGAGTTTGTCTGTGAACGCAGTGATGATTTGAGCTTCAAACATCTCACAAACTAAAGGCCAGGTTTCTAATCAAGTCCCCCTGACTTGTCCCTCTAGTGCCACCTTCAGGACACGCACGGTAATGTCATCTGTCTCAAAACATGACTTTAAAGGTCATGGATGAACCTTTTCTGCTCCAGACGCCCTGTGACCTTTCACCGTTCAGTCACATAATGTAGCATCATTATGTTTAATAAACAGGGCATCCTGTGGCGGTGTTCGAGGGGACCTGAAGACTTTTAGACGTGTTTTAGAAGTCTAGTTTGTAAGAATAGTGTAATTTAATAATTTACAGATGCTTGAACGTGTTCAAATATCCTGATGTGGTGTGGAATCTGTAATGTTCGAATCGTGTGTGTGTAAATCACCAGACACAGGCTGGTAGACGACCCTGTAGCCCATGGTGGGCGATGGCGGGACGTCCCAGCTGATCCTGAAGCGGTTGTACCATTCCTCCGACACCCGCAGGTTCTTGGGAGCTGAGAGAGGAACTGAGGAGCAAAAAGAATAAATTATGTTCAGCAAAATAAAATGCACGTTTCCATCATCTAGTGTTTGACAGGAAATGAGAACACAACATCATTAATCCACATTTGTGTTTTCTGTATTGTTTTTAGAGGGAAGTGACCTGCAACATGGGGCTGCATCTGAACTTGAAGCAGGGACACAATTAAAGAGAAGAAACAGACTGAAAGAGACAAAGAGACACATTTAAAATAAGAGAGACGAGAAGTGGAAGAAAGGGGTAATGACTTAGATCAGTATCCAATGAAATTACACCAAATCTATTAATAAACTCTGCAGAAATGGAATTCTTGGCACGTCAGTGATTTAAAAAAGTGTTTCATTAAAAGGAAAAAGCTCAGGGACAAACCGAGTTGGCAAGAGGACGATAAAGAACGGAAGAAAGTTTGCTTAATACAGTTTCAAAGCAGTCAGCACAGATAGTGAAGCCAGAGCAGCGATCAGTGGCCCGACAGCTGGGACGCAACTCGTTTAAAAAGTCTTTGAGGACTGTTGGTCTTCAGCCCGTCTCTGCAGCTCACGTGGCTGCACGTGGAACCGGATCCAATCAAAGCCTCTGAGGAAACACGAGGGACTTTGTTCAGGTCGAAACCCTCCAGTGAATCTGCTGGCTGCACGTTCAAAATGATCAAATATATATAAATAAACCCTCCCCGTGCCACCGCTCCTCTCAGCCTTCTCACCGTTACACGAGCTGAAACCTGCACATTACTCTTCTGCCTCCTTCTCCCTCTTCACCTGCCGCGGCCGTCGCCCATTAAAAAGCCAATCATCCTCAGGACCTGCGGCACCGTCCTGTGTTCAAATCCCCCACGTTCTACTCGCCTCTGCTGCTGCATTACCCGTGTTCACTGTGGCCTCGCTGCTCCTGGAAACTACCAGCGTGCTCTGAGCTCTTCCTGCTTTCTCTCCCACTATGTCTTCCCCCCGTCGGGCCCAACGGGAACGAGTGGAGATCTAACGGCCAGAGCGATAATGACCACCAGCCCGGGAACATGTGTAGTTCCTGGAACTCTGAGGGACGCAAAGAACATCACTAAATGTTCTTGTACCTTCACAGAGTCTCACTTAATCTAATACAGAAGAAATGCAAACACAAATGTGCTGAACTCCTGACTTTTAGTTCATTTACAGCAGCCAGATCATAAAATATGATGCATCATACCGCGAACACGTTTCTAACATCTGCTTGAAATATTACTTAATAATGAACAGAAAGACCAGATATTATTGTCACTACAGGCGTGGGTTGCTGTTGTTAATCATTTAATGTTCACAGACAAGTAATATTACAAGAGTAAATAAATATTTAACCGATTTATGACTTAAAGCAAAACATGGAGGTCCCTCCCCTCGCAGGTTCAGATCCCCAGATCCTGTCTTTATCAGTGACATGATATTCTGCTGATATCAGTGCATCAGCAGTGTTTTCTGCCTCGGCACACATAAACCATGGATGAGTGTTTTCACTGTTGTTTCTCAGTTGATTTCAGTTCATTAAAACAGATTGTCCCTCCTACTGTAATCAAACCTCCCTCCAAATGAAATGTCTTTCAACATTTGTCTGACTGGTTTACTTATCTCCTCAGGCTTTTGTTGAAATGAGTCACTTAACTCTGACTTCAATGCTCCGACTCTCCGCTCACTCTTCAAAAAACTTCTCAATCACAATCTTTAGAATTCAAAACTCCAAACGTCCTGTTTTCTCTTTCAGTTTCCTGTCACATGATCTCTGTTCTTTCTCTCTCTCCGTCAGCGATCACGCCCTCAGATTCTTCTTCTTATTCTGCCTCTTTTGTCACATTATCTGTCTTCAAACCTCAGATTATCTCCTCTGCATTCCCCGTCAGGCCTCTCTCAGCTTTCACCTCATCCCTCACAGGTTTAAACCCTCAGTTTCCAGCGTCTGGGCTTTGTCACATCATCTATCTTCACTCTGCATTCTCCGTCACTCCTCCCTGGGTGATCATCTACTTCCTCACTTGCTAACAGGAACCGTTCATCATCGCCGGGTGTCAGAGGCCCCGTCGTTTAAAAACCGCACAACGTCCTTAACGACTGCTAATGTGTGTAATGCGCCGCACGGGCAGACACGATGGGGCGCTGTGGAAAGACCAACGTCTTGAATTTTGCGTTTCCTGCGCGTTTGTGCAGCGAGAAAACCATTCGCCTCTGCTGGAGCATTCCCAGCAGCGTTTAACGCTTCAACACACGTTTCTGTCCTCGGCTCCACGGGGAACAAGATGCTGCTGAGACCGGGCGAGTGTGATGAGCTGCACGAGGACGCCTCAGTTTAAACACAATGGAGGTCCTGCTAACGTAGTTCCCTTATTATTAAGAAATATTACAAGAGATACTCCCCAGACAGACGGATCATTCACAATACAACCGAATCACTACAACATGCACACGATTTATAATCTAACAGAGAAGCTGATCAAAGTCGTGTAACATCATAACGAGGCGACTTGTGTTTTCAGGGGTTTAAACTTAAACATCTCCACGTTCAGCAAACGGGAATCATGAACAGCCGACAAGTTTCTGTCCTGCTTAAATCACAACCTTTGTTTCAAGAACAAAGTTCAAGAAAAGCCACAGAGTCACATGTTGGGGTTTTATGCACATTTATGTAATGCTGTTTGATTTCTAAACTTTTTCAAAAGGAAATAACTGGTTTTGTTGGCCACACGGGGGCAGCACTGACATATCATCACCTTCCACAGAGCAACGTGATCATTCATTTCTGGTCATCTGGCACATTCAAGTCCAGTATTCCCTCTGTTGTAACTCTGTGTTTGGTCTCCACCAACTCCAACTCCTTTATAGTGAGTGTCAGCGCTCCTGACCACGACTTTACTGTTTTGGTTCCCTCTCACGGTGTCGTTTTCAGTCAAGGCGTGTTGTTTTTAGCAGAAGAAACTCTTGAAACTCCAGTGAACACCACCAGAGACACAGTTAGAGACTAGCCAGTGAACACAGTGGAACATGTAGCAGCTAAAAAGCCAGATATTTCCCTCAGGAGGTGGTGGTGGAGACCAAAAACAGAGCTCAAAGAGAGGGAACACTGGACATACACTGGGAAGAATCAGCTGTTCAACATTTCAACTCAAAAGGTGATGATGTGTTAATGTTTGTGGACAAAAGGTGGCAGAAACATCAGTTACTGCAGGTTGGAAACAGGAGAGACTGAAGAAAATGAACACAACAAAAGACAAACGGTGAAAACAAAGAAAATGGACTCACGTGTTCGTCCCATCCGCGACGCCGTTGGCCCGTCTCCTTCAGGGTAAACGGGAGTGATGGCGACTTTGTACTCCGTATCCGACAGCAGAGGCTGCAGAACCAGGCTGCTCTGACCGGTGGGCACCGTCCTCTGTGAGGAGCAACATGGAGATTTACTGGTTTTAGAATTCCTGGTGGTGTCGTCTTGTTTTAATTGGACCTCGCTACTTTACAATACGTATATAGTGTGAGAGCAAACAGCGTCCGGCAGATGTGGAAACAGCAGGACAGTCTGACTGTTGAGCTCCACATGCTGATGCCTTTAACAAGCACTTCCCAGGTGTTTTCACAGTGTTTGAGTTTGCAAATCACAAGAAACGAGCAGCCATGTTGGTGCACCAGTGCAAAGGCTTGATTCTGCTCTTTAATATCTTTTATTACACGCCGACACTTCTTTTGTACTAACTAACCTAAAAACAGCCTTAGCCTCTTTATCTGTATTCATTTTATAGATCATTAAGCAATAAATTGAGATATAATAGTGACATTGTGACAGCAATATATAAATATATATAAAAATACTGGGATTCATTTTCAAACATTTCACGGTTTGTTTGCCTATAAATAATCTGTAAACTTGATGTCAGAGGTTTGGTATGTTCTGCTCTGCTGCGATGCCAGATAAACGTGCATGTAGTCGTCTGTAGTCTTTTCATTCCTCTGTCTGTCGGCACAGTTTAGATTCTGAGCGTGGTCCACAGATCTGGCCTGGCTTCATCCACAAACCCTCCACTTTCACACTTTCTCAGACGTGTCACTCAGACAAACACTCGCGGGCCTTGACGAATCAATTTCAGCCCAGTCTGATGAAAAAGGCAGCAAGCCTCTAAACTGTCACAGAGCCACATGGTGGGAGGAAAGACACCTTAAGCTTCACTCCTTTTTCTCCTCTTTGTAAATGCAAACATGGTTCCATAAAGTACTTTTAGGATTTAAACCCAATCCAGCTCTGAGCAGGCTGCTGAGAATATTAAGTTGGATCCTCCTGAGCCACAGCGCTCTACACGGGGGAACACAGTCGAGTGCCCGGGTGATGGGAGCCAAAATGAAGGAGGCTTCACTAGCAAGCAATACGACCAAACATCTGCTGAACTGCACAGAAGTGCAGCCCGACAGCCGCCACCTCGCTGAAACTAACTGAAAGAAAACACAGGGGATCAAACACCTCATTTAAAGGCCGTTTCAGCTGCGGCTGAAACTATTATATGTAAGTCCAGGGGGTCCAGTTCTACACACACCCCGTTAGCTCAACAGGGACCACCAGGGGCTTCCCAGTGGGACTCCTTAAGAGACTGGACTGTCAGTGCTTGAAACAAACCACTGAACACCACAGGACCTCTGCTGGCTCAACCCTAAAGGAGGCTGGACCTGTGGCCGCTATCAGGATCATCAGATTAAATTAGTATTAAAAGCCTTTCAGTACAAAGAAACCAACGCCAGGAGCATCACCTACAGACAAATCACCCCCGTCCACACTCCTTGATGTGCAACTTGAAGAGTTGGATTAAGAGTTGTATAAACTACAGAAAAGGTGCAGAAAAAGGAACGTTTCCAGAACCAATACCAGCTGAAACTCTGTTTACACACAGTGGAACGGCACTTGATGCCCGGCAGCTTTGCTTTATTGGACACTGAATGAAACAGCAGAGGGAAATAACGGCGTTCAGCGTCACAGCTGTGTGCGGACAGAAGGCTGCAGACTCGGGTCGCCCCACGGCTACAGCACAGACAGAGGCAGAGCCGTCTGAACGGACAGAACCATTAACTTCTATATTTATACGCTTGTAATAAAGTGAGCGTTGACCGAGTGTGAACCCAGTGACGGACGTTAGTGCAATAAATTAGCTGTGTCTCAACTCAGGAGCCGCATCTGAAGAATGCGTCACAGCGGCGCGTCACGGTTGTGTCATTTTCAAGGTTCCTTCAATGTGACAGAGAGATTAATCTTTTCCCAAGATTCATTGCATGCAAGAAGATTATGGTGTCCCCAAACACACCGTCCACAGCCGAGCAGGACTGCACAGGTGACCGGAGGGGCGCTTCATGATACCATCAGAGACACTGAGACTAAACCAGACAGGAAATGTGCTGCAAAACCAAAACAAAGAGCTAAAAGTGGCTCAAAAAGCTGCAGAGATAGTACTTATTCTCAGTGGGTTTGTCACTACAATAAAGGCTTCTTTAAAACTACATACAATCATTAGATTCACCGTTCATATAAAGACATTGATTAGTAAGTATCTGACATTATGCAACTTTCAAGTCTGTATTTTATAATCAGTTTATTACAAACTCACTACATTTACACCAGTTACCTTGCACACCTTGTGCATCACCAGGGGGACTCGTTGTCAGACATGGACATTTAAATGGAGACACGGAGGTGTTCGGGTAAATGAAACATGAAACCAAGTGGAACGACAGAAGAAAGAACAAAGCACAAGCTGCTGTGGACACTTGGCAACAATAACAACAACAAAGGAAAAAGGCTAAAACTAAAACTTTGGACTTTGAGGGGAACTCCAGTGTGAAACGGTGAAAAACAACATTTCTATCTGAGCAGGTGATTGGAGCCAGTTACCGTGTCTGTCCATCGCGCACTGATGGGGTTTGACAAGACGTTGGATAAATGTTGCATCCCGTTACTGCAGCCGAGGTATTTCACACCTTACAGAGGGCCAGAGGGAGCGAGTGCAGACGCAGCTCTCAAGGTGACTAACCCACTCACCAGGGATGACTCGTGGGATGTTTGTCTTTCTGTAGAGGGGTCAAAGGTCGCAAGGAATCCCGGAGAAGCAGCACATGACGGCTTGTTGTACGTTTAAACGTTGTGTTGGAAAAGCACTGAAACCTGAGATTGAATTGCGTCTGAAAGGATCTGGTGGAAGTTGTCAGCAGTTAAAGACCAAAGTCCATCAGAGAAGATGACGTGGGGAAACTGGGCATTCACAAATCAGTGGCACGTAAATGAGCTGGTTTTCTGATGTTGGCTGGTGTTCCTCTCTCGGCAGCCACAGATGCTGCCTGCCAGCCCCCCCCCCCACACACACACACACACCTCAGCAGATAGACATCTGAATGGGAGCTATTGAGTGCAGCACTTGGTGATTCACAACATGACCGTGTTGCCAAACGGAGCCCGCAGCTGTTCGCACTTTGATAAGAGTTCTCATTTAACAAGCTGCCGGTGCTTCACTGTCAGGGTGAGAGGGCTGACGTGGGACCTGTGGCCACCGTCACCTGCAGGCACAGGGCGGCTGACACACACACACACACACACACCCACGCCCTGCACACACACACACACACACACCCACACACATACCCACACCCCTGCACCTACACACACATACCCACAGCCCTGCACACACACACACACACGCACACACCCCTGCACCTAAACACACACACACCCACACACACCCCTGCACCTACACACACCCACACACACACCCCTGCACCTACACACACACACACACACACCCACACAAATACCCACAGCCCTGCACACATACACACACACATACCCACAGCCCTGCACACATACACACACACACACCCACACCCCTGCACCTGCACACACACACACACACACCCACACCCC
>JAVQJL010007113.1:0-11627 GCA_036024295.1 Nannoperca obscura
CTTGTAAGTGCTGGTGATAAATCACAAGTGATAGTTAAGTATATCAGTGCCAAAGGCAGAATCGAAAAGAGCAATATATGTAGGAACAGATTATCTTTGTACATTATCAAATACAATACATTCAAACTAAAATACAATTCCACTATAATATCGTACAATATGCTATACTTTATAGAAACAATGTGTCATTTAAGTGCTGTTATGTATTCTGGATCTAATGAGTCTTTAGTCTTTTCTTCAAAGTGGCCAGACAGGTTGTTTCTCTGACGGATGTGGGGAGATGTATCAGTAACAAGACATTAGTTTGATTAGTTATGTTTCTCATACATTATCATACATTAGTCATTTAATATACAGTAAGTATTTCAATAAATGATACAAATGTCGGTAACAAACAACATACCTCTGGTGAATTAGCCTGTACTGCAGAAACTGCATTCAAGGACATATGTAAATATAGGCAGTGGATCAAAGATACTTCAGCCAAACCTATTGTAAGCAGAGTAAAGACATGTTTAGGATGTGGTTAGCTGTAAAATGTCTTGTAATTTAACAGGCATGTCAGATTTATTAAGAAAACTGAGATACTCTAAATTTGCAATTGATACATTTACACTTGATTGGTTTATAAGTGTTCAACTTTAATTTTTAAGCCCTTTAAGACAATGTGATCCTGCAACATAACTGTAGTTTCACAGTGTCTAACTCACAAAATGTAGTTTACACATTATTGCTGTTATACTGTTATTATAATCAAAAAATAACAATGTGACGGCTCTTTTAGGTTCCCTTGTTCAAAATTCCAATAGTAAAACTCACTAAATTGCGTTTATCTTGCTATGGATGCCGTTCCAACCATAGATTTGACTGAATTCTAGCAGAAGCAATACAATCACTTTTAAATATATTTTTTGGGCAAATTACTGATTTCTTTAGTAAGTGGCCATGTAATAGGTGGGATAATGTACAGAATGAGAATGTTGCTCCGTAACGGCTGTATGTGTAAATAACTATGTGAGGGATAATGTACAGTGAGTGGGCCATGTTTCTGGCCACCTGATAAAGTCCAATATTTACTCTGCCAACATTTTCTCATTGTGCTTTCTTTTCTAGTCATAAAAACAAACTTAAGTTAATATCATTGTAAACTAGCCATCCATTTTAACCCCTTCATTGTTAAATGTATAATAGTTAATGTTACAACTAGGCAAGAGGACCTCAGAAGCAGAACACAAAGTCAGACTGGTGAATGTAGATGCACAGTTTATTTCTACACAGATGAGTTGGCAAAGGGATTGTTAAACCCTGGGGAAGGCCATAGTCAAGGGATTCGCAGTGGCTTAGGTCAGCAGAGCAGAACGGGCACAGGCAGATGGGCAGAGCTGGAGAGCGAGTTGGGCTGGTCGGGTTAATGTTATGTTAGTTAATGTCTTTGGCTATGCCAATCCATTTAATGTAAGTCTGAAATGTTGACTTACAGATTTGCTAGAGCATTATGTTGCCAAAATGATCAATGTTCATGTTAATACGATCAATAAATTCTGTGGTTTCCAAACTACAGGGTGTAAGTGTTACACCCCTGTAATGGGGAGAAATACAAAGAAATGAAACGGACACAGTGTTTCTGGCTTCACGTCCAATGTATGAGTGATTTACACAAATGCAATACATAGATTACATGTTCCACAAACTTAAACATAACCAAAGCAATCAACAGAAAATACACGTGCTTCCATCAGCTTACACATATTGGATATGTAGCTAAACAAACACTGTATTTCATGAACTAACATTTTACAAAATCAGTACGGCAAAATCCTCCTCTTTTACTGCACGGCACTTGGCGCGTCCCTATCACGCTCTCCCTGCGTGGTGCATGCTAGCGAAAATACCACAATTTGCTAACACTTTCATTTTCCGTTAACACTAAATTCGCTTGTTAAATTACTTTTTATGAATGGGGGTTTGCCGTTGGCGTTTCCCTTGAACATCAACAAAACACAGATACACAATTAATTACATTTTAAAAATTCTTCCTACCTGTAAAGGGGAGAAATAAAAAGGAATGGACACAGTTTCTGGCTTCACGTCCAATGTATAATGAGTGATCCACCAGCAACATGCTCCCCCTACTGAACAAACCTGGAAGTGCAACCAAATCCCCCAAATCCCCATAGCAAAGGATTGAACTACTATTAGCTGATAATTACCCTTAAGGAAATGATTATTATAGCTATTAGTTTAAGTATACTTACAAAAAAAACATACATTTTTTAATATCCATTACATCAGGACTGCTACAAACCACAAACCAGCACTAAAAATAAGATAGCTAACAATCAATATGTCATTTCATTTTTTCTTCCAGAACATGTGGCTTTTCCCTATAAAGTTGTAGACGTACAGTACCAGTCAAAAGTTTGGACACACTTGAATGGGAAAGTGTGTTAAAACTTTTGACTGGTACTGTATTTAAGAAATGAGTCTTTCACAACACCCGTGTCAATAGTATTACTGAGTAATCATTTACATGCTCTTAACTGTGGTGGGAGATTTTGACTTTTTAAAATGCATATCCAACTCAGTTTGTACAAACAAAAAACTGCATCCACAAAGCTACAGTATACACTGTATACCACCTGCCTGCTCAGTGGGCCCTCAGGCTCATCAAACTATCTGAGAAAAGTCCATGGACATGACATCTTTCAGAGCTTATTACTTGTCTTAGTGAATGAGCCAGTATATTATTCTATTTTAATTGATATATAAATGTGCTGCTCTGCCTTATCTTATGAATACTGTTTTTGTATATTGTTGTACTTTACAAATGTGCTTCTGTGTGAGCACTAGGTCTGTGTGATTTTAAAATATATTATATAATGTCAAGACAATCACACCACCCACCAAAGTCAATTCAGTAGGTGCTATGGAGCTTTCGACCATATCACACAACCTTCCTCAGCAGATGCAGGTGCCCACCCTGTTATTAGATAGTTTTGTTGTTCCCAAGGTCAAGAATAAACTCTCAATCTCAGTATATTAGCACACATTCTGCTTGTTTCTTTAATTACCACTGCTTAAATTACACATCCCCCATGCTGCACCCTGATTCACTTCTGTACAGGGATAACACACCTGCGGAAATACCCACCAGAAACAAAGAGTATAAAAATACATTACCACTTAACCTACTGAAGTTACCATGAACAATTTGCAAAATCCATTCAATTTCAGTTATATGTATGAGCCACTGTAAGTTATACATCATGATACGGTGACTCAATATATTTATCCATATTCACATTAACATACCTTAAACACATGCTTTCAAACAATGTTGATAATATATAACCATGATTGACTATCTGTACTGTCTGTACAGAAGTTACTCAGAAACCTCCTGCCACCGGCTGACCTCATGCAGTTCAGTTTGGTCACAATGAACTTTGGATACGGTTACGTTGGAACTGTGCAAAAAGTCAAACACAAACGATAAATCACACATGCCGATAAACACACATGCACAAGAGCACATAATGGCACGCACAGATTACTGCTTCAGCACCAGAAGCCTTTTCTCTGCCTTTGTTTAATTCCTTGTTAGGTCCATGGTAATGTATATGCATGCTAAACAATTTCTGTAATAAAACTATACACTATAAATCACTTCAAATGTTGAGGCAATGTTCATTTTTATCTGATACATTTGTGCTGAAAAAAGAACTGTTCTGTAATTCATTCTTACAACAGTCCAACAATCCATACTCCATATTGGTTTGGGGGAATGTGTACACAGTAGACAGAAAAACCAGAACGATTTGCTGGTGTTGTGAGAAGGATGTGATCCCTGAGTGGCTTCCCACATTCCCATTGCATTCTGTTCATGGGACACAGTTAATCCAGGAGGTGGACAAGTCACCTGTGCACCTCAGTGACAAAGGAAAAATGGGTAGCTAAGAAGAGTTACACTACAAATGTAAAATGTTAACAGCCAATGATCTGACAACAGTGGGGTGGAAAACGTCACCAGCAAAGGGAAACTGCCTACCTGCACTGCAGAGACCTGGCTAACATGGGACTGCAACAAAAAACAGCGGAGGATGCACTTCTCAGCACTTTTAACAACAATTGGACAAAAAAATCAATTATGCCCTGGCCCCAAAAATTCATGATTCTAATTGTTTGGCAAGTATCCATTCATTTCTTGCAATGAAGATTAAACCTCTGATGCAGGTGTTTGTTTGTTGGTTGGTTGTTGTGCTAAATTAATGATCCAGCTTGCTAGAGTGTGTGAGAAAGAGAGAGTTGATACTTATTTCCACTGAAGAGATTATTAATCATTCATATCTATAGTTCAGTTTGCAGCATAACTCAGGAGGTACATCAGGTCGCATGGGTGGAAAGTAATTAAGTGCATTTACTCAAGCAATGTAGTCTATTTTGGTACCGTTGTGAGGTACTTGTACTTGACTTTAGTATTTCTGTTTTGTGCTATTTTACACTTGTACTCCACTACATTTATATAACTTTATAAGCTGGTTAGTTTTCTTATTAGGATTTGACATAAAATCTGAGAAGTGTCTCCCATTGGTATCAGGTGGTGTAGGCATTTAAAATTGTAGGACAACACTTGTTACAGGAATCAGTACCACAGCTAATTAGGGAGTCTGGTTTAGATTGACCACAAAATGAGTTAATAACACACTATGAAGGACATCAGCCTGCTGCAAAGATCAATGGTGCCGACCTGCCAACTCTCCAGGAATGACATCTGATAAATCACCACTGACAACCTTTATATATCCATGTTTGCCATGAGCCATTATTGAGAGCAATCTTTGGGTTACCAGGATGTGGAAAGTTTCTCTGGCTGGTGGCTATCCTCCTATTGAAAAGTTATAGTTGCAAAGGAAACCTTTCAAGCACTTATTAAAGCTTTTCAGAGTTGTTTCTTTTTGTAAAACACAACACACAGTTCAACACACACCAATCACAATGCAAAGCTTTATTTAACAATGGCAACATCCACTCCTCACAGGTGTAAACACTAGATGCTTAATTGTTCACTTAGAAATCAGAGCTTTAGCACTATGAAAAGGCCACAGATGAGTTCTCTTGTTTTGGAGGAAAGTGAGAAGTCAATGGTGAAGCTAAGAGCAAGAGGTCAAGGAGTGAGAAGAGGAAGAAGACGAGGAAGGACAGTTGACTCAAATGAGATCAGGGCCACATTGGTTGACTATATGCTCAATCACAAGCATATTTCATCTGAAAGTCTTCTTCTTCCTCGTCCTCTTCTTTGTCCTCGCCCTACCCCTCCAGCTCTTCCCCTGCCTTTCACTCTTCCTCCCCCTCTCTCTCTCACCCTTACATTACCTCTTCCTCTCAATGCTCTGTTGGCTTCCATTGTTGTTGTAAAAAGGTACTCACCTGTGGTCTTTTTACAGTGCTCACATTTTGATTGAGTTGACAATTACAGTTTTTCACAATTGCTAAAACACATTTCCTGAAACCTTCCGCCCTTTTCTCCAAACTGTAAACACAAACCTAAATTTTCAAACTACATTCACAGAACATCTGACACTTCTTGAAAAATCAATCACCTCTAAACAGTTTTAACTGTGCTCAAAACTAAAAACTGTGTTCAAATCATACAACAAACCAGTAAGAATAAAAACACTATAGAGCATTCATTACACACTACATAAAAAATGGAAAACACTGTGTTCCGGGTATGTAGCTCTAGAAAATATGGTCTATGGTATATGGCCAGCACAGAGGACTTCAGCTATATCGCAGGCAATGTTCCCACTGGTCTGCCGGATCCAACCTTGGCAAGACTACATACCTACATCACAGGCCAATTCCATGGCCTGTAGGAGATTTTCCTTCACTCATGAACTAAAACATTGTTCTGTTACAGTAGCTCGAATTTCATCCGAAATGACTGTTCTTGGTCTTGGTCGTGGTCTTCCTCGTCCACCACCTCTTACACGCACTCTTCCTCTGCCTCTCTGATTGTTTCCATCCATGGTATCAACCTTTCGACCTTCAACAACTTTTGCATTCTGAACTGGCTTATAATGGTTTCATCATCACGTGTGATACATTTTGAGTCGTTGGGTGTAAGCTATGACATCTGAGCTTTTTTGGGGTTTAACTTTTGCCACCAGTGGTTACCATTATGCATCGCAAGTGCATCACAGTACAACATGTGTTTAGTGTGTGAGAATGTGTTTAGAGTTTTGCAAAAATAGTCAATGAGATCTGCAAAATGTGTCGAACTAGGTGAAAATTGTTTATGGTTTTGCCAAAAGAGTGATCGATTCAATAAATGGGTTTAGACCACTTAGCATTAGTTTCAGAGAATGGGGTTTAGCGTTATAGAAATACAGAAATACTCTAAGCAATTAGGTGTTTGGCCTGGTGGCAGGTGTATTGGCCAATTGGTCCATTGGCGTGGCATTTGAATGGAAGTGTTTTGAAATGGCAAACAAGTAACTTTATGTCCAATTCCTGTGTTTTAGAGAACTGTGTGCAGTGTGTCGCAAAAAGTGTAATGTTGAATTACAAATTGGGTGTGAAGCAGAAAATGTGTTCAGAGTTTTGGCGACTTAAGCTGAGAAGTGTCAGTTTCAGTAAATGTGCATTTTGTGTCATTTTAGTGTGTTAGCAATCGAAAAAAACTAACATATGCTTATATAATGAAGCCCTTGGGTACAACTTATAACACCTTTTATAAAGGATGCCCTATGAAACAGTGTTACCCAATTCATTTTCGTCTTCACTGTACGTTCTCTCCGTCTTGCTCTTCACCATCACCTTCGGTTCACCACCAGGCAGCGGTGGAAGAAGTATTCAGATCATATACTTAACCAAAAGCAATACCACATTGTAGAAATACAAGTAAAAGTCCTTCAATAATCTGTATTGCTAAAACACTAAACCCCATTCTCTGATCCAAGTGCTCAGTGGTCTGATGGACAAAATCCATCTCGTCTTAAATGTTGGTTGGTTGGAAAGCTGTGAAACTACGAATACAGCTGTTTGTTTGGAGTTAGAACAACAAACTATTGACTGTGTGTTAAGCCACTTCTGTGTAATGTTGTTTTATTTCATAATGTTGTGTTTTGTGTAATGTTTTGACCCTCAGAGCCACAGTAAACCAGTTTTACTGTGGGTTAAAACCAGGAAACATTACATTATCAGTGAATTTTCATAACATAAAATCAGGAAGTCGTTTTGTGTCACCATCCATTCCTGATAATGGTCTCTTGTACTTATGTCTAATAAAATATGTCCATAAAATGAGAGGTTATATATATATATATATACATATATATATATATATATATATAATGTTTTATATAATGTTATGTTATATAAGTTATATTTAACATGAATCGTTAGGGGCCGCTCAACAGTCGTTGCTCTCCACCTTAACAGAATGAGGCAATGTTGCGCAATCGGCGCATACCGAGGGACATTTCCTACTCGTCAGCACAACTGAGGCGAGATCAGCCGGCACCCAGTGAGAGAGACCATAGCTGGGAAACATACCGCTTCACAATTTAACGAAACTAACCTCTGTCAAAAAGGATGTGAGCTCACTTCAATGACAAACTTATCTGCAGCTCTGATAAGTGATGCCACTCTTTATGGAGGTAGTATGTGTCCACACACCGAGGGGAATCCCGTCATTGCGTGTCTCTGATAAACCGCAGACCCTTGTCCTTTTATGATTATTCATGTCCACTCCCACCCCCTCCTCCCCCTGTCCTCACTTTGGGCTCACCCTAATGGTCGGTTTCCTACCTGGCGACCATCTCCTCCACGCGTCCAGATATTTAAAGAGCGCCCACGCAAAGTGAAACCTGCACGCTGTCGGAGAGGGGTTGCATATAGTAACCTTGTAATTAAGACGTTAATTGCCTGACTGCACTGGCATTATAGACAAAGTGTTCAATGAGTTCGAGTGAACCAAAGACCACCATGGAAAAAGGTATGAGCAGGGTAAAAATTGATCGTTTTACTTAGGTGTGAAGATTCGTTTTGGTCGGCGTTCATGACACGTTGGTTTAAGGCTGATGCAACTGATGTTGGCTTTTTTTTTTGCGCGGCCACATGTTGTTTTGTGCTTCCGCTTGTGGAAATAATCCTACTGTTAACACTGTGCTGGAATGTGTCAGGAATTCGACTGAGCTGGCAGATGATACCTGGAGAATCTTTAATTATCCCAGATATTCGTGTGTAACCAGGCAGTGGACTGTGGAGACATTGAACTATCTTTTTATTTTTATTTTTTTTGCTGAGAGATTAGAGGTTAGCATCCACTTTGCTGAACTGCTGGCAGTTTAGCAAACTGATTCATGGGATGTCTGTGGATGTGAACACAACAGACCAGGGAGGTTAAGTTTGTCCTTCATTAAATGTTACAATACATTTTGTTTTTGTTCCTTTTAATATGACAAACCACTTTTTTATTAATCACAAGTGTATGATTTCACCATGTCCTGAGACATATTGCATTATCTACTTGTGCACATTACGCGCCAATGCCTTTCTTATCTCTCTGCAAAGTTGACACATTTCCAATTTCCATGTTCTGCACTAATCTCCATTTTAACAAAGCAAGTAAAAAACTGTATTGTTTTTTACTTTTATGTATTGTTTTAAAGTTGCTTGCTGTAATCAGGCTTTAACTAATGGTTAATCTGTGTGTCAGACATGGTCTCATGTAGCTCAAAAGTTATGTATTAACATATATCTTTGTAAAATGTCCCTTTTGGAATGAATGGATGTAACACATTCACTCTCAAAATATATATATTTGACATAAAATGTTGACATATATTTGATAAGATAAATAATACTTGTTTCTATTTTCTAAACTACTTTATGATTTACAGGCTTGAACTTTGTCACATATTCCAGAAGAAAAATGATTAGCAAAACTATTATTTCCTTTAATTATTTCCTGTTCTGTCTGCATTTAAGACACAATGATGAATAGTTTATCATATGAATATCCACGATGCCATTGTGGTTTAGGGAGCTTCATCTGATTTTAGCCTGACTTTAGAGTTAAGCTGAGCATACATTTGTGCAGTTTGTCATTTTCTCTTGAAAATGAGCTGAACAGTTAGAAGCCTCCGACATTGTTATTTTAAAGTATTTGTTCATGTATGTTGTGTCACTATATAGTCTTGTTTCCTTTTTGTTTGCAAGCAGTAAGAACGTTATATACAATTCTTCTTCTTGGTCATGATCCTCCTGTAATAATGAATCTTGTATTAGTAGTTTTATTTGTGTGTAACCTAATGGTGACACCTGTGTGCTACACAGCTCGTCTCAACATGACAACGTTTTGGAAGGAGCACTCCAAAGCCGCTACAGTGGAAGAGATGATGCTGGACTCTCGTGCCTTGGAGCTGACCCAGCAGGAGCTGCCCGAGATCCTCTCCATGCTGCCCTGCCTCGATGGACACAGAGTGCTGGAACTGGGAGCTGGCATCGGGTGAGCATACAGCCGCATTAGACTACTGTTTGTAGTAGTGGCTGTGTTTGTGTGAGCAGGGTTTTCAAGGTCTCTGTTTAATTTAGGGCAGAAGATATGAGAGTGAGCCTGATCCGCTCCAGATTTCCTTGCAAGAAGTGAAAGTGATTGAAAAGCTTTGTTAACAAGAGCCAATAGAGTCTTTCTTATTACAAAGAGAGAAATCCAGGCCAAGTTTTGTTACAGCGGCAGTCACCAGTAATGAATGTTAAACAGAGTGACAGGCAGCATCTAGAGGTTTCACAGAAGATTATATCAGGACATGCTCGCAACAATCTAGGATTGTTTCTGATTATTCCTATTTCTGGGAATCTGGGAAAACTGGGAAACCCTAACTCTTTTTTCAACACATGAATCCAAGCGGGTTTATTAGTCAGTCTATTAATAGATCAGTGCATTTATTAAGCAGACTAAAGTTCAGTATGCATTCTGTTCACTGGTTCTGCCTGCATTTAAGACATATTTTTTTACTGACATGTGTCTCTACAGTCGTTATACCAGTCACCTGCTGACCAAAGCCGGCCATGTGACGGCTGTGGACTTCATGGACAGTTTTGTGGAGAGGAACAGGCAGGACAATGGTCACCATAGCAACGTTACCATAATGCAAGCAGATGTCACAAAGCTGGATATCCCCCAAAACAGGTGTGTGTTAAATCTGTAGCTTACTAACACTTTGTATCTTGAATTTTTATCTTGACCATTCTTTTCTGGATATGATGTATGTTTCCAAACTCTGTGCTGAAACCCCACTACTGGCTTTATTTAGACAAAAGAAAAGCTTTGTCCCCCTCCTAATGTATCATTATTAGGAGGCTTTGCCTCTCATTGTCACATCATCACTTGACATTTGACTTTAGTCACGATAACTATCTGCTTTTGGATCATAAAGACAGAGATACTCGCATAGAGTAGGCTTTCCTCCATGTTGTTTCCATCTTGCAAAAAGCTCTGCTGCGCTAGCTAGCATTGCATCTACAAAAACAGTCAAGAGCGGAGCAAGTCGTGCAGGTGATGTGTCGATGTATCCATTCAATGTTCTCCTCAGCATTGACTTCATCTTCTCCAACTGGCTGCTGATGTACCTGAGTGACGAGGAGCTGAATTCCTTTATGGAGAAGATGCTGGGCTGGCTGCGGCCCGGTGGTTTTCTTTTCTTCAGAGAGTCCTGTAACCACCAGTCAGGTACTATGATGATTTACATTAAATTCAAGTCTCTGACTTAAATTTGAAATAGAAGTAGGGATTTGACAATTTGACGGGTTTGCATTTTGTATGCAGTTTATGCTCTAAATATATATAGAATATAATTTGTCTTTCTCATTTACATTTACATTTAGGCATTTTGCAGACGCTTTTATCCAAAGCGACTTCCAAATGAGAGCTTTACATAAAGTGCATAGAACCATGATCAAAAAGACGATTATGAATGTTCAGCAACAGTAGCCAATATCCTTTTCTTAACAAATATGGATTGGATGGATTGGTTTTATCTTGTAACTTTCTACCAAGGTGACTTCCAGAGGGACTTCGACCCCACCTGCTACCGCACTGACACACAATACAGTCACCTGATATCAACTGTACAAGTGAAGCAGCCGGAGGGGGGCAAAATGTTTGGCTTCGATATTGTATTAAAAAAGAAAGTTCAGGCATATATTCAGGTAGAGTCATTTAAGTCTTCTTAAAGTAAAACTTGGACATGGCAGTGTGTGTGATGTAGGCATGATTTACAGTTAACCCCAACCCCCATGTCTCCATCCTTTCTGTCATGTCCTCTTCCCCCTCTTTTTCCAGATGAAAAACAATCCAAATCAGCTCTGCTGGCTGCTAGAGAAGGTCCCCCGCTCCTTCAACACCCAGAATCGATTCAACACCTTCCAGCAGTTCCTAGACAACCAGCAGTACACCAGCCATGGTATCCTTCGCTACGAGAAGATGTTTGGGGCTGGTTACGTCAGCACAGGCGGGCCCAGTACCACAAAGGTAGGAATAAAGTCTGGAAAAGACCAAAGAAATTGTCTGGAAGGAATCAGTAGGTGCTTCTTGTAAAGGATACAACAAGAATACTATA
>JAVQJL010007115.1:0-41813 GCA_036024295.1 Nannoperca obscura
CTTTCTGGAGAAGACCTGGTCTGATTAGGAGAGATGGCACCATCCCACTTTAAATGGAGCCGCTCTCATATCTAGAAATCTGGCCGAGTTTATTAGTGGCCCTAAGCCATGACAACTCAGAGTTCAGACCAGTCTATGGTCCAGACCAGGGGGCAGAGCTGCAGTGCTACACGCTTCTCTGCCCTTTCATTAGAGCAGTTACCCACCCTTAACTCCACAGAGAGGGTGTCTTCCCCCCGACCAATTAAATTATTTAAATCAAAAGTAAACAGAAGAGGAGTTACACATTAAAATCTAATAAAAAGTTAAACCACCACTGCAGCAGTACAACAAAATGTACTGCTACAACTCGTTCAAAAGACTTGTTCTTAGTCTTTCACACACAACCTGGAAAACACTACAGCCAGTTCTATTTGTTACAGTGTACCGAACTCCTGGAACGAATTCTGAATTTTTTATCTGAATTCTCAGAATTCTTATCAGGTTTAGTCCTTAAAACAGATAAAGTAATTATTGTAGGTGATTTTAATATTCATGTGGATTCTGTCAGTGTACATAAACCCACTCACTGTTTTAACAGTGCTTTGTGACAGACCTTGTTCTTGCCTATGGCATTAAAATTGAACATCTAATAGTCTTTCCACAGAATCCTTTTTCATCTGACAATTATTTAATAACTTTTGAATTCCTATTACTGGATTACACGCCATTAGGCAAACATTCCTACACCAGATGTCTATATGGCAGTGCTGTAGCAACATTTCAGGAAATGATTCCATCGGGATTTAATTCAATGCCCTGTCTCAATATAACAGATGCCTCCTATGCTAACTTTAGTCCCTCCCAAATTGATCATCTTGTTGATAGTGCAGCAGGTTTACTTCAAATGACAGTCAACTCTATTGCCCCTCTAAAAAAGAAAATAATAAAACAGAGGAGAAAACAAACTTGAAAGGAAAAGGCAAATCACATTTAGCCTGGCAAAATAGTCTTAAAATATATAGGAAGGCCCTCTGTAATGTCATGTATTCCTATAGATGTCAGCAGTAGCAAATTCATGAGCTTCTTTAATAATAAAATTGGGACTATTAGAGACACAATTCATTACCTCCTGCCCTCAGCCGGTACTGACGTATCTTCAAACAAAGGAATCTTAGAAAAAACTGTAAAACCTAATATACATTTAGACTGCTTTTCTCCCATCAATCTTAATCAACTAACTTTAATGATTTCTTCATCTAAGCGTCTATTACTCTCTATGTAGAACTGTACTGTACTACTGTATGTTCTACTCGATCCCGCAGACGACCGCCCACCTAGAGCCTGGTTCTGCTCGAGGTTTCCACCCATTAAAAGGTAGCTTTTCCTTACCATAGTGCTTGCTGACGGTGGGACTGTTGGGTCTTTGTAAATATAAGAGTTGGTCTTGACCTGCTCAATACAAAAAAGTGCCCTGAGATAACTTTATGACATGGCGCTATATAAATAAAACTGAACTGAATTGAACTGTATATTAGCATAATAAAGGGACCGACCTAATATTCAAAGAAAGAGGTATACTGTATCTAGCAAACATAGAATATATATTGCTTTAATAAATCTGTACTACTGGCTTTTCCCAATTTATACCAGAGGACATTTGGTGTGAATGAGGCTTAATTGCTTACCAAAGATGAGTAAATCGCTCTTAATCTGTGTCCCAGAAACTGTCCCAACAAGGTCTTTATCTTTATAATCATTCCATGATCTAAACTTAACCACGCATGTAAGCCTGTCCCTGTATACAGTGCATCTGCATTTATCCTTTCAAATACTTGCTATATGAGGTTTTTAGTTTTTTTCAACTGAAAAGAAAAAAGGGAGGAATCACATCATTCTATGTTCATGGCCATATAAACCATATAAAACAAGTTAAAAGTAGTGTTCTTCTGTATTTCTAGCACACAGCAATGTGTTTTATCTGTCCACTCAATACAACATAGCAAAAGAAAAGAAATGTGACTCATTCCAACCATATGTCCTCCATCTCCAGCAATGACCCTTTCAGGGTCAGCTTAAGTCTGGTGAGGCAGGGAAGCGAGAGAAACAAATTCACTCTGCCAGATTCAGAAACAGCCAAACAAAAAAATAAACACACAAATACACAGAGGAATGTAGCAGCATCAATTATAAAATTGAATTGCACTGCCCTCGTAAGAAGCTTTGTTCCTATGCGCACTCAGCTTCTTAAAAACAAACATTTCAAATATGAGTTTAAATGAAAAAGAAAGCTCCCAAAACTATTTTCTTTTTGATCACTCAATATTATCATCACCCTCACCAACAACATTATCTACATTCCTAGTAGGTACCTTGTTGCAGAGTCAGAGTTCCACATTGTGAAGAGCAGTCTCTTATGAAGGTCCCCCTCACTGACAACACTTAAAACAAAGGAAAGAAATCAAATTTTTAGATTATATTTGTGACAAACTGAACTCTCCCCACTAAAACATTGCACAGACATTTGTTTGGTGGCAATGACATTTGAAAATCCCACACCTAAAAGTCAAATGCTGTGTCTATATAATGCAAAGGTGGATATGCTTTTATTTACATAGTCGTCACACCCGGTTATCTCTTCTGCACATAATGTCAGGTGAAATTGGTGGATACATAAATCTGAATTACTGACTCTTAACTACACAAAATATAGTATTTCAAAAAAAAATTAAAATGGTATGCCACACTTCTGTAAAATGAAATGGTTGACTTGAATGCTTACAAGTAAAATGTTTGTAAGAAGATGGGGCTCCTACAGTGAGGAACCATCCGAGTTTTCTGTCTGTCACCAGGATCACTGTCTGGGAACATGCCAACCTGAGGAGGACAGCAAAACAAAAACATAAACAATCTAGTCTCCACCATTGTCTCAAAGTTCCCACAAAGGCTTTTTTGTATCATTCTGGACAGTGGTACATACCTTAACATAAGAGTCACATGGTCCCTGGCACTCTTCCACCATGCCTCTAGCCTCCAAAACTGCACATACAAATAGAACTGAATAAATGATGACTTTGTAGTCGCATTAATTATGTATATGCACATCTCATTTTCAGGTCAAAATGTCACTAAAGCACTAACACTGGAAACACAAGCTTAGTGTGACTCAGATCCTGTGTGGACAATATTTCTGAATGAACACACTGTCCAAAATCGCGATCATGTTTGCTCATATAGATGTGTTATGAGCCCAGCATGTTCCCCTTGTGTATGTAAATTGGAGTGGAAAAAACGAAATACTCAAAGACATCATCAAATGTGTCACGCAAGAGCGGACAAGAATAAATGCTTAGGAAAAACATCTAGTTTGGCATCTGATGAGTAAATGGCCGTTCACTCAGAGAAATGACAGGGGCACAAAAGACGCTGAGAGGGGAGAGTGAGAACTGCAAACAAAAGTAGGTGGATGCATGGCATTGGTTGCTCAGAGACAGACCAAAATAAGCAACCACTTTTATTGAATTAATGTACCCAGCAACCTGTCCATTTCCATTTACTTCTTTTCTCATTAATGGTCGCCTGTCATGGTTTGATCGCAGGTGATCTGCACTCTGCCATTCAATTTTACTTCACATATAGCAAATCATATGTATATCATATTTCACCAGCCTCAAGCAGGCATACACTGTATGTGCTGTCATTAAAATTAATAGGGTACAAAGTGTTTCTCCATTGTGTCACGATCTGGGTTCCGGCCGTGGAGGAAGGACTCAGATGCAGATATAACTTAACAAAAAGCGCTCTTTATTCAGAGGATCAGGTGGGCTTAGATTCACACATACAAAACAGGAGACTAAGAACTACTCCAAAAGAAAAGGCTGACGTGGCAGCAAAACTCTAGTAAACCAAGAAATCAAAAACAGAAGAAACAAAACTCGCAAGGCAAGGCTTGGTAAAGGAAGTCTGCTCATGAGGAAGGCGTGAGTTCAGTACATCACAAGTGCAAATACGAACTGGCAATGAGCAAAGGAAAGACACACCATAACAAGACACGGGTGACAACAATCAAGAACAGGAAATAAAGTGAATAACCGCACAACCCAACACCGATTTCAAAGTAAAACAGGAAGTAACCAGACAACACACACATAACACAAAACTCAAAAACACAGTCAACACAAGGTCCGGGACATAACACATAGCAGTGTATAACCTTTATTAGCACTCACCGCTAACAACAAGTACTTCATGCTCTTGGATGATTGACAGCTTCAGCTGACCTGAAAACGAGAGACGTAACATTAGTATCGTTGTTTATATTAAAGAATGATTCGACATTTTGGGAAATACACTTGTTTTCTGTTTTGAGAAGCTTTCAGATTATCATGACAAACAATAAAATACCACTTAAATCCTTACATGAAATTGAACTTGGCAACATTAGAGAACGTGCACGGGCTAACAGTTCTGAAAATACAACCCACACGAAAACCAAAAAAGGTCAAACAGCCCATAGCCTTTGTGTGTGTGTGTGTGTGTGTGTGTGTGTGTGTGTGTGTGTGTGTGTGTGTGTGTGTGCGCGTGTTTGGTGCTTATACATACTGTAGCATTTCAGTGTGTGTGCGCGCACGTATGTCTTTGTCTATCATCTGTCACTTTTTCTCTGACTCACTCACACTTTCTGTCAGCCGGTTTCTCTCTTTCTCTCCTCTCCTGTAAGATTTAAACAGCGCTGCTAACAGCTCTAGGAGACTTGTTAGCCATGTTGACATGGCCACTGCTAATATTGGCTTTGTGCTATTCTAAATTAATCCTGCTCATAAGTCTCAAGCTAAAATGTGGGAGCCTCGTTGTGTGATAACGCTGTTGGCACTTCAGAGCTTGGGTACAAGGGATGTTTGTCGTTCCCACACTGAACTTGGCATAGCTTTGTGCTTCTGGCCACGGTAGAAGAACAAAGTGGAAACACAGTTTGAAATATCTTCCTGGTATGCCTGAACCTGAAGGTAGTTTTGAAGCAGTCTCAAAAATACCAAACACAATCTCATGCTCCAATATAAGACAAAGCAAATGGATAATGGTAAATAAAGACTGACAAAACTGTTTCAGGACAGGTATAAAGACCAGACAAGTGAATACTGACCACTGTAAGTCCAACACTGTAGGAAAATCACATACAATGTTGTGCATTTTGTGCAGAAGACAGATCAGTAAAAGCAGATCTAATCATTTGTAATCCATGTAATTAAACACCTTGAAATTGTAAACTGGTTAGACTGATTATTATTATTATCGCTTTCTCTGGTTTAGCATTTTGGAAATAGCTGATCATTTTCACAAACACAATTCCTGCTTCCCAGCACAAATAGAATATCAATGCAGTAAAGTAAGAGGCTATTCCTTTTAAAACAAAAACGTCCCTAAATGTGAACTACATCTACAACAGCAATACTGCTTCTTGTCCTGCACGGCTGGGAAATTCGTCTTGTTTAGTGGAAGTGTTCACAACATGTTTACAATGTTGTTTAAATGAATAAAAGGCTTTCATGTTTGTAGTAAACAGGCAGCAGGAGTGGGATAAATTGCTCCATTAGATAAAATGCATTCTTCAGGAATGCAGAATAAGTTTGCCTTATTTGTAACATCAGCTCACACAAAGAAAAAAAAAAGTAATTACCACCTGGTAAATATCAGTCGTTTGCGGTGTTAATGATAGAAGATAAACATGCAACGGTTTCCCAAGACGAGGGAGGAAGGAGAGGCAGAAAAGAGAGGCACAACAGAGAAGAGAGATGTCAGATGACCTGTAAGAGTGGACGACATTGTGGAAGCAGATGTAACAGCCTGTGAGAGTAGGAGAATTAATAGGGCATGGCAGGTGAGACAGCACTGCGGGTCAATACATGCACAAATGAAAGCACACCCAGGACACATGCCAGAGGAAACGTTATGATACAATAATTCATCCTGAGGGGGGCATGAATGTCTGTACCGAATTTCATGACAATCCATACAATAGCTGTCGAGATATGTCCGTCAAAAGCTGAAATGTCAACCTCATGGTTGCATACGGAGGATATGGAAGGGGATCACCAAAGTCAGTAGGCTTCATCCTCTGGGGACCATGAATGCCTGTTGAACGTTGCACTATTTCCTACACTGGAACAAAACAGTGCCAGTGATCGTAATCCGGCAATTACTATTCCTCCGAAATGTACCTGATACAATTTAGTGGAACATAATTCGTAGGTGACATATTTGATCAAACAAATGTGAATCAAGGCACTTGAACTCTCATACACTAGTTTCCGCTCCATATTTAAAAAACATTTTCAAACCTAATGTTGCAACATAAGCCGTAGCTAATTACTCACTCACTTGACATACTTAAAGAAATACCTTCAGAGATGAAATTTAAATTACAGAAACTTGCTCTGAAAAACGGAATAATTTACTAGGATGTATGCGTGACTGCTAATCCACACATTCTACTCTAATCAGAGGCATTTCCATCAAGGAGTAAAGTTCAGCTGCCACAAAGAACTTCAAAAATGATTAAGAGTTGAACAAATCCTGTTGGCTGATGAATTTTCCCTCTGAGGCAAATCTGTGATACTTGGTTTTGGGATTCGATAGTTATATTCATCTATTGAAGATCTTAAGCAAATGTACACTTCCCCATCCCTCATCCACTCCTTTGTTTCTTCAGGAATGCACTGAATGCAGAGATGCCATCCTCGGCCACGAAGCGGAATTTAGGGCAGGGGAGAATTTAAAATGCCAGGCTTGTTCAGGTGAAGGAAAGTCAAGGGGAAATAAGCTTTCAGTGTTAGGGAGATGCCAACCTTACAACCTTTACAGAGAGAAAGAGAGAGAGTCTATAATTAAAATAATGCAGCATAATAAAAGGTCTAGATTGAGACCTTTTATAGCGGTAGTATAAAATAATGAGTCCCCCGCAACAATAAAAGTATTCAGCACTTTGGAGAGGCAAATGAGTTTATACTGAAAGAAAGGAAGAAAGAAAATATGTATTACTCTGTCTACAAAGGATAAAGAGACTCAATTTTCTAGTGTTTGTGTTTAACATAGTGTCATCGTTCTGTAAAGGCTCAGCTATTCTCACAGCTCCAAACACCTTTCATGTACAAATTAAAAAGGTAACTATCCTTGTGTAACTTTTTATTATTTGCTCCACTTCCTCTTATACTATAAAAACACAGTCACCGACCCCCACAATCAATTTACAAACACAATTGGTCTCCACTTTAGGACAATCTGCAGTCTTTGTTTTTTTATCTATTTGGATCTTGTTTCTCAGAGAAGTCTGTTTATTTCAGACCTAATTTTATTGACAGTGAAATCAACTTGCATTAAATCCTCTCTCGCCTAACAAACCTTCATAAACTGTGAGAAATGTGTAATATTGTGTGTGTGTCTGGGGGGGGGGGACACAACAGAAAAATATACAGTAAATTGCCTAAAACGTGGAGAAAAGGCTCTAGCTGGTGAGAAGGTGAGGTAGTGTGTGTGCATGTGTGGCACTTCGTTATCCTGTACCTCCCACTCCTTTTCTCTCTGCTTTAATAGGCTTTGCTGCTTATTTGTCACATTTACATTTGAAAACCTGTGCCCCACCAGCATCCAATAAGTCCAAGCCAGAGGACACTGTTGGTCTTTATGTGACAGTTAAAGAAGCCATTATCAGCAGAAAGGAGCATGAAAAGAGACTAGAGTTAATCCGTGTTCTGTAACAATTTTCTGTGAGAACAAGGGAGTTTAAAAAAGTTGGGAAACTGCTGTGCATAGGATTCAAAGTTTTCATCTGGGGTGAGCGCCAATTCATCCTATTTGATCCAAGGGGGAACAAAGAGCAGATCTGATGAGAGCCACACAAGGTGTCCTCTGGTTTCTTCGCTGAATATCTTTTAACGGGCTTGTTATATAACTTCCCAAAACTCATCTTCTTCCGTGTTAGCTGCCAAAACCAGTGAGATAGAGCTCTAATTGGAGGAGTAGATCAAGTTTATTGCGTCCATTGAATTCATAGGGACAGACACCTATACATCAGATGCCAATATGCCTTGACACACAGAACAGTAGAGCGTTTGATGGCTTTAAAGAGAAAGGTCCGGGGGAATTCAGTCTCTGGAAGACTGCACATTTCATATTTCTAAGAGGATTTGGCCTGTGTTTAATATTTAATCATCTTGAAATGCTCTGTGCACTTTAATCACGATGACAAGGAACTTCCATCATTTACACACAATCACTGGCAGGCTTATCCATTCTGAGGAGGGGAAGAGAGATAAATGCTCCATGCACAGGGTAAAATATTGACTGAAAATACAAATAAGGGAAAAATGAAAGACAATAAACACTGACACAATATATTTCCTTTGGAAAATACTTATCTAGAGAGTAAACAAAGGGTTAATTGAGGGTGAGTCGACAGGTAGAATAGTTTGAGAACTTGTAAATATGAGAACTTTTAGAAAAATAAAGTGGTAAGACAGAGACATACATTGTCTGATGTGAAGGAAGAAGAGAGGTACTGGTAATGACAAAACAGCCTCCAATATCACTTTTCTTGTGATAGTCTAAAGAACATCCATCTCTCACAAATAACAAGCATGTAAAAAAAGCACAAACTTCCCTCCTGGAGACTAACAAACAGTGTCCATTTGTTTGTTTCTTGTTACTTCAACATTCATTTCCCCCCATTAAATTGGAATAGCATTAAATATCACAAACTTGCCTCTTGAAATTCGAGCTGTTCAGTGGAGAACAGGTTCTGGGATTCACACAACGTTTAATACTTTATAGAAGCATCTCTCATCCTCATTGCAAATTTGGGATTGATCTCTAATTAAAGTCCCTTTAAAGCTTTAACGTTTATCTTTAAGTCTTTCTTTCTTTCGTTCTTTATTCTTTCAGTGTTTCTCTATCTATTCTCCAGTGTCTTCTCTCCCTTTCCCCCTTTCATCTATGACCTTTCTCTGCTTGGCTCAGGCACTGCCTCAAACCTGAGTCAGTGGTGCAGTAATCAACTCTACAGCGTGAGTGTAACTGTCAAACAAAAGGTAGCAAAAGACACAAAAGCTGAACAAAGAAGAAACATAGCTCCACTCCAGTCAGCAGTTACACATCGAAACTTGCCAAGTCACTTCACTTTACTATTAAGGCCACGTCTAAGGTGGATCACCCTTAATAAACTAAATATAGACATAATCTAGTATCCACCAATAATTAGAAATATTAGCAGTTCTGTTGCATATTAAAGCAATCATTGTTTGTACTGTAACTGTAACTGTAACTACGTGGCAATTTCACAATAGAAATATATACGCTGATGTTTTACTACAAAGCTGTGTGGAAATGAATCCTCCAAATAGGCCTTTTAAAGTCAGCCACAGTCAGGACTTCCCCCCCGACACACTCACACATGCGTCGCAGGCATAAAATACAAAAGCCACCCCCACAACTGTAACCGCACCCCTGTAATACCTTATCTATATTCATTTGTGTTGGCAGGTAACTACTGGATAATGGATGAGGCTTTAGTCTTACAGTAAGCAGTGCAGGTGCACCCTCCTCCTGTCCTCCATAAATGATTCAGGGTGTCACCAAATAAGGAGGAACAGACTTATTACCAGACCGAAGGAACTGTTGCTACATCCGATCCCACTTGTTGCTGCGAGTAAGAAGCTTCTCATCCAAAGACGCGCGGCAGAGTGGAGTGTCTGTGCCGGCAGACATGTGTGACACAGTGCTTTATATAACATGGACACATTCCTATACTGTCTATGATGGACAGACAGACACCCTTCTGTACTTTTTTCGGCTGATGCTGTTATGGATGCATGCCAGAAACCCACTTAACAAAGTATCGCACACCACAGTCTATTTTCCTCGACAAAATGTGAAAAGGAATTAACCTCACCGTGGGTACTGAGGAGGAAGGACGATGTCTCAGGGGACTTGCCAGGGGGCTTCCGCAGGTAGACTCTGACACAGGTCATCTTGGAGAGAGCAGGCGAGTTGCCACTGTAGACGAGGTGGTTTCAGCAACTATAGAGAAGAAACGCAACTTGATGCTTGTTTGTGTGTGTGTGTGGGGTGGGGGTGCGCATGGCCAGATCACAGTAATACAATTTGTATCTACATACAACGGACACTTCAATCTGCACAATGAACTATGCACTATGAACAGATTTATTATAACCCATAATTTCATTAAATGTGCATGTGCACAATATGCATAAAAGAAAACAAAAACACTTGGTTTCAGCGACACATTATATTATATAGAAACAGTCACTCTACAACTTCAACTGGCGTCTAGCCAGGATTTTATAATTAACTGTGCTTAAACTGGTCCAAACATAATTTATAAAGGAGATACAGTAACACTAAGTTTAGTTTTGGTTTAGTTTTGGAAGATTTTAATTATATTTAATTATTCAATAAATCTGCAACAGTACTGTATACCCATAAAAGCCCATTTCCAGGTTTTATCTGAATATTTTGATTAAATCTGTTTATTGTTACCAATGAGCCATCTGTTGGTAAGAGATGGCTTTGAATTTGAGGTCAACAATATTGTCATAGAAAAGACTGCTGTTTATTATGATACAGCTGTTTCCTGGTTTCTATGGGCTGGTTGGTTTTAGCACCATTTGGAGCCAACCAGACAATTTGGGCTACATTCAATGCACTGTTCTGTGCAACTGTACTGGGTAGATGTCAGATAGATTGGCATTGTCATTTCACAAATGTACACAGACATGACTATTAATAGAATGCGAAACCCCAGGGTTATATTAACAATGGCTGCCCAGTTTCCAAGAATTTATCTGGTGGTTTCCAGAGGAAAATAAAGTCTTTCACCATTTACTTTAATGGTCAGAACATGTTATTTACAAATTAAATTAAAGAATAAACAACAACAATAAACATTTTGAATTGTTAAACATTAAAGGTACTTTTGTCATGCAGTTAAAAAATGAAGTTAACAAAATGGCCATATTAATTCAAACCAACAAGGATCATAAAACATACACAGAAGCAGAAAACAGCTGCCTCCAGATCCAACAACAAAGATAAAACATTAAAAAAACAAACATGTTTTTAATATGCAGATTAAATCATCAGTGACTGTGGCCTGTAGAACAGAACTAAGCCAATGGTTGTGTGGCAATAATCTAGATTACTTTACAGCATGACTTAACACACCTCTGGGTGAAATGTGTCACAACAGCGATTGCTGCAGCACATTATTTTGACATCTTGTCCATCGGCAGCGTACCAGTAACCCAGAGATGAACTTTACTGCTAATCCTGATTACCGAACCGCCCGCCCACCAAGAAGGCACGCAATTCACGTTTTAAAGAGAGGAAAAAAATCTGTTTGTTGAACTGCCTACCACCTACCACACACGGTGTTAATATTCAAATCAGTAGATATTGTACACAGCATGCTCACAACAACAGCATCCACTCAGAGAACCTATTTTGGGATGTCCAAAAATATATCTCCAATTATCTCTTTCTCCTGTCTCTTGTCCCTTCCTCAGGACTTTGAAAAGTCATGATCTTTTCCTTTTTCCTTTCATTCTGTCCCTCCTCAGAAAGCCCCTGATTCATTTGGTCCTTATCAGTTACAGTGAAGGGAAAACAAAGGAGTTCTCTGAAAGTCATACTCTGCTTCTCTGAAGGGGAAACAGGGCAGATAATGCTTCTGTGGCATGGCATGGTCTGTGTTAAGGGACAGAACTGGACTTCCATATGTTAGTCCCCCACGCAGAGACATTTTTGACTTGTCAGTATTATTTACATAGGGACAGTTTTTCAGCGTTTTACATTTTACAAGCACAGTGGAAACGCACACTTGTATGTTTTCAATATGTTTTGTTTATTTCTTTAAAAATAAATAATTCTGTTTATTTCAGAATTGTATCTGAAATTAGAAAAAATGGATTAAATGAGTTTGCAGCTTGTGCAAACAATGATATAGCAAATAATTGAATGTGCTCATATATGCAAACGTATGTGCTGTGCTACACTAGAAGTTATCCACACATGATCTGTGTTTTTTTATCTTGTAAGTTTAACAGCCAATTTGGCACATTTGCCTCAGTTTGCATGCCTGTCCTTACATGGGGGGCACTGATTATTAGATGTTGCGAGGTCATGTGTATTGGAATTTAGATAAGCCTTTTAATTATATTGTTATCTACAGATGATTTATTTAAAATCAACTTACGGTTTTGATATAAACACAAAACTTACCAAGGGGGCAAAATATTTTTGTTGGACGGCCAGATTGTGCCCAAGGGTCGCTATTTGCCTTTGACAAGCAGTTTTGGCCCCTGTATGCCCAATATTACAAGCAACAAGTTGCGGGTCAAAACCACCGAGCCCTGAAGATATATATAAAAAATATTCCTATGTCGCTTATAGGTTCCGGCGTGATAAGGAAGGTAAAGTTTGTGCAAGGCGGAGGAAGGAGCAATATCAGGTGTGACTGTAAGAGGAAGGCAGAGGCGAGGGAGACTTAATTAAGATAGTAGAGATAAGTAGAAGAGAGTAGGACATAGGTTCCTAGAAGAGATGAGTTTTCAATTTGAGCTGGAAGATTTGGGATGACTGGGCAGTTTTGACTGGGGTGAGTTGTGAAAGGAGGAAAGAGAAGGCAGTGTGCAGAGATGTCCAGATTGCCACAGGCGACAGGTGAGCACCTGATGGTGTCAGACTGGAGCGCAAGGCTGCTTAATCACTTAAGGGAGACACACACTATATAAGTCCATTAAACACAATACTGGTAACAATCAAAAATGTGGAGGCACTGACAGAGTAGATGCATATTTACTGTTTAATGAGTCAGTCATTGCACAGAAATGCCAAACCTTCACCGCTTCCCACTTCTCAAATGTTAAGATTTGCTGCTTTTCTCCGTTTCATGTCAATGACTTTCTCCATCTACTGGCACAGATGAAAGTATACAGCTCATTAATAAAGAACAGCTGCGTTTTTAAACACCAAACTTTCTTTCAGCAGTGTTTTGTTTCCTGTTTTGCACCTGGTCTTGTTGTCTTAATGTGAAATCTCTTCATCCAAGCAACTCCATGAAGCTGTTGTCCATTTCAGGAAGACATATTGCTTTTATGAGGCTCAGGAATGGCTTGAAGCGGTCAGGCCTGCAGACAGTGCCACAATGATGCTGTAAATCTCTCACTTCTATATAGCAAAACATCAGCTTGCTTCTGAGTTTACTGTCTGTTATATTCTCAGCGTTCCCGTCCTTTGATATGTCAATGTGAGCTACTAACTATTCAGTATGGTAGTGTAACGCAGCACACTGGAGAATATTCACAAGACTATGAAAAAAAGCGTATTTTCCAGCCTGAAAATATTACCTACAGTAACACAGAATGGCACAGAGAGTGGAACGTAAATAAGTACATTTACTCACTTGCTGCACAAACTGTTTTAAGGTTTTACTTGCGTATTTCCATTTTCTGCTACTTCATACCTCTGCTCCACTACATTCCAGATGGAAATATTGCACTTTTTACTCCAGTACATTTATTTGACATCTATAGTCAGAAGTTAGGTTGCAAATTAATATTTCATAGACAAACACTGTGGTGACCTTATAAAATATGACACATTGCAACAGCTGAAACTACCCAACAGCATATAAAGCAGATAACATTGGCTCGCTGTGGACCTGCTACAGTTTAAATACTGTTTGCAACTTAAAACATCAGTAATAATAGTCCAGTAATATTATGTATAATATTATGACACTGACAGGAGTCATTATGCTGCATTATGAGAACTTTTTCATACTTCCAGTACATTTAGCTGATAATACTTATGTAGTCTCGCTTAAGTAACATTTTGAAGGGCTTTTACTTTTTATGGAGTTTAAAAATATACTTGACTAAAGGGTCTGAATTCTTCCTCCACCACTGATAGGAGAGTATAGCAGATTAAATTCACCTCAGATTTCAACTTGAGCAGAAAGATGGGAATACCTTGTGCAAATATACATGAGAAAACCATGGTGCTATAAAAGAGAGTAAAGGAAACTGACTGATCCATGCATAATGCAGAAACATTACTGAAGTGCTCTCCTGATATGATGGGCAAATATGAATCGAAACAAGCAACACGGCAGTCTAATTTGTTGTCTGAAAGGAAATGCAGGCATCTGAGAGATGGGCTTCACTTTTTAAAGCTGAGGTTGTTTGTGCTTACGACCGCAGCCATCAACAAAATGTGCTTCAGAAAGTACAAAGAGCAAATACAAAAAGTTTTAAAGCATTAACCAACTCAAAAGGTCAGATCATCTTTCTTCCATTCTGTACCTACAGCTGCCAGAAGCGTCCCATTTTAGAAAATCTTTGTCCTGCACCTTCAGTGAATGAAAAAGAGGGCAAGATACTTATCCTTGCTGAGACATGGAACCAATTTTCGGCCTACCAAGTATTTTTTTACTGATTTTGATCTGTATTTTATTCTTCTTCAGCTGCAGTAAACCATTTTCCACAAAGTACAGAATAGCACTCTCCTTTGGCACAAAACTGTGTACAAGTGAAGAAAATGTATTATTCCAGTCAATACAAAAGCTACAAGGAGGACAAATCACCTTGAAAAATGTTTGCCTTTTGCTACTTTTAGATATGAGATATTCCACAGAGCCAGAAAGTAACTCTCACATGTTCATTAATTAATTATTCTGCTCATTCATTCGTTAATTTGTTAAGGAACTAAGAGATGTATCTGCAACACTGCTTTCTGTGCAGGAAGCTTTGCATTTATATCAGTGTGTAACTTTGTTAATGTCTATTCCTAATAGAGATACAAATCTTTATCATCCAATGTTCCATTTAGTGTTTCTGATTATGTAAACATTATCGCATCATCACTGTACCGCATTGGAGGTAAATGAAATACATTTGTGTTGCTTTTTTAAAAAATGCTTTTGTATTTATCCTAATAGAAATTTGCACAACATGCATTTACGTTGCATGTCACGTATCCTTTGTTCACATTTCAATATATTGCATTAAGATACAAATATATAAGAAATAGACTAGAAAAGCATACAGTTTAATATCTTAAACACTCCCAGGCAGTCAGAGCAACATTTAGTACATCATTTAAAGTCTTAACAACAAAGACAATGGCACAACCTACTGGACAAGTTATATAATGCAATTTTTAAGGAGTTATGTTCAGCGGTCGGATGGGCACGATAAGTGAACTGCGCATGCGCTTCAAGCAACCTTGACAACCACGTTTGGAACTTGTGTCAACCAACGTTGCCAACGTAAAAATTTGCGTAGCGTTTATAACGTAGAGCTATGCTATGGTTGTGAGATGAGTATTTGAGCTAATTTTACAGTTGCATTTAGTTGTAATAACCACTGACACAGTATGGACGCCAGAAAGGGGTGCCAGAATACCGACTTCAGTTAAAGGACTTATCTTTCCACCCGGAAGAACAGGTTAGTGGGGAGGAAGCTCATCACATGCTCATTTAAGTTAGCATGTAGCGGCTTAATAGCCCACAGTGTGTTCCCAATTCGGTGACGCTATAATAAGCAAAATGTTGCTGTTAATATTTACGACTCTGTTTTACAAGCTACCATTCACTAACCGTTTACAAAAAGAACTATAAAAACCGCTAAACGTTTGAGTCGCTTCCATTGTTTTTACATTTCACGCGAGGTCTTCTGACGATACCGTAGAGACGTATTACGATCATAATAAGTGAAATCAATAATACTTTTGAACAAGGTGGTTCTGGCCTTTTGATCAGCTGTGTTATCGCTTCAGAAACAGATCGATCCCTAACAAGAGAAGTTTGTAAACACAATAACACTAAGTTCTTTTTTTTTTGACAGCCATGGAGTTTCTCCCAGTCCTTCAACCTGAAGACGAGCCCAAAGAAGGAATATGGTAAATCAGTTCTGATCGATTATTGTGTTGCACTTTCGATGCAAGGAGCTAACTTTCTATCTAGCTGAAATTGTTTTCCTATCAACAGGTACTCTTTGATGCCCAGGGGAAGTGCTCCGGGTGTTAGTGTGGGTCACACCTGCACGTTTATTCCGTCTGGGGATGGAGGAAAGGGAAGAATCCTTATTGTTGGGGGAGCCAACCCCAGCGGCAGTTTTTCACATTCGCATATCATAAATCTAGGTAAACGATTACCAGGGAAACGCATAACTGTATTTACAGAACAAGTGGGTAAAGGAGGTTGCGAAAATGTAAAATGTTTTGGTGCTGAATTAGTTAATTATAGTATATTGTTTTACCATTGTGGATAAAGCTCCCATCAGTAATATTTTAAAGTTAATATCAGGGGTTCAAGCATTCCACAGTGTATCTTGCAACGGATTCATAGTGGTAAAACAAATTTGTCATGTACTTGGCAGTTTCATTATTGTGTTCCCTTTACATTTATATCACAGGGCATTCTTTGCATTTTTGTCCTCTCTGACCCTGCCAGATAATCACGAATGGGACATCCCAGAATGGGAGGGTTTGGAGTCACGGTATGAACACTGCAGCTTTGTTCCAGATTGCTGCCCTCAGAGCCTTTGGGTGTTTGGAGGGGCACAGCAGGGCGGCAATCGCAATTGCATCCAGAATTTACAACTAACAGGTCGATCCCAACTTAATTTCACATAGCAATCTGTAATCTTGATTAGTAGCATAGCACAGATCATGATGACAACAGATTTCTGTAAACTGTGTATGATTCATCCGGTATGTGTGTGTCCAGATAGTGGGTCTCGCTGGAAAAACGTAGTGGTCAGTGGCAAACCCCCCAGTCCCAGGACATACCACACCAACTCAGCCTCCCTAGGGGACAGACTTTATGTCATTTCTGGTGGAGAAGCGGGAGCTGCACCGGTCTCAGACGACAAACTTCATGTCTTTGATACAGGTTTGTGTTGAATTAACCAGCTGCTTACCATAATATATAGAGAGACATATCTATCAATGCTTTACAATGGAGTTAGGTTTGGGCCCACAGGACTTAATGTTTCAACTTGCTAAATAACTGGTGAAGCATTTAAACCAAGGATATATACATCAAGTATATTTTTGTATTTCCAGCACCCTGTTAATATTTCTACAAGGTATCTTGTGTTAGCACCACCACAGAGATATTCATTAAATGATCCTGGATACACAATATTGTCTTAATTACCTTGTGGTGTTACATTTAATAAGTCACTATATGTGGCGTTCTAGAGATACAGAGGGAGATTGCAAATTGCACAAATATTTAGTGGCATTTAAACATCCTAATAGTAACCAAATGTGTTATTTTATCTTTTGGTGTTCCCAGTGTCCTCCACTTGGTCCCAGCCAGAAACACAAGGCAGACACCTGCCAGCCAGACACGGCCACATTATCATAGCAGTGGGTTCAAAGATCTTCATTCACGGAGGCATGACTGGAGACCAATTTCACAATGATATGTACTCTCTTGACACAAGTAAGCCTGAACTCTTTGGAATCATAATGAGGAGTAAAGTGTATCCATTTCTCAGTTATCTTGCATTTGTCTGAGATGATCATACAGAATAAAAAGTAAAACCATGTGTTTAAAGGGAGCATGAAGTGGGAGAAAGTGCAGGCCAAAGGAGACATCCCACCAGGAGTAGCAGCCCACTCAGCTGTGGTGCTGGGCAAGAACATCTACATTTTTGGAGGGATGACTGCAGATGGAGCCAGCAACTCCATGTACAGATTCAACACTGGTACACGATTTTCATAAACCCTTAAAAATGTGACTAAATGTGTACTTCATAATGTCATACACAACACTTACTATAAATGCTACAGGGCAGGCATTTCTGTATGAACATTTGAGCTTGTACATCATACTTTTTTATACCACCTGTTTGCAGACAAAAGTAGGTGGGTCCTCGTGCAGTTTGAAGGAGACATGCCACCCAACCGCCTCGACCATTCCATGTGTCTGTTGCCATGGAAGGTGTGTGATGAGGGGAATGGAGATGAGGAGCAAGCCAACAGCCCAGCAGCCTCAGAGACAATACATCTGGCCTTTGTATTTGGAGGGATGGACACACAGGGTGTCATTCATAATGACTGCGTTATGACTGTGGTGACATGATGTTGTAATGTTTACCCAAGTTGTAATAAAAATGTTTGTCAAGTACTTGCATATAATTATTGGAAACCCTGAAACTGCTCAATCTTGTAGAATCGATACCGACATGAACATCTTTCAGCAAATTCAGAGTTCTGAAGCAAATCGAGGGGTAAGACGAGTTAAAACGCTTGAGCCAGTGTTGAGACAATATTTAGTGATAGGAACATGGTCTATGCCAGATGTTGCACCCTGAAATTGTAAAAATGTAAAGAGACAATAAACATTTTGTATCAAACATTTATTTCAATGTCTTTCCAGAAGTACAATGACCAGATTCAATAAATAACTTTTAGCATTTCCTGTGAACATAATAAGCCCTTGATTCCAATGAAAGGACCTACAAACACCTGCCCTCCCCACCCACCCCACCCAGTAAGCCCCTCCCCTGTACAGAACCCCCATCAGGACTGCCTGAGAACAGCAGCAGCAAGCCTCGTATCCGGGCCGACGAATATCTCCACCTCGCAGCGAAGAGAACACCTCTCGCACACTGAAACTTATTTTAAAGTCTTTCGGAAGATTCAGTATGGTTGCTTGTTATCGCCACCCCTTCCCAACCAGCCAGTCCTCTCACTATTTGAGTCCCATCAGTCCAATATATACACATCTAGATGCCACTATCAGAGAGGCAAGGGGCGACAGAAGAGCTGACTTCGAATCTGTCTACAACTCATCCTTCTCATCTTGCTCACTTTCGGCTCCCTCTGGTGGGGGTCCGCCCGCACTGCCATAAAGCTTGCTGATGATGGGCTGAACCACCTCCTCCAGCTCCTTCTTCTTGGCCTGGAAGTCTTCCAGTTCAGCCTCCTGATGCGACTCCATCCATTCGATCTTCTCCTCCACTGCCTTCTCAATGGTTTCCTTATCTTCGTCCGACAGCTTGCCGCCGAGCTTCTCCTTGTCGCCGATCTGGTTCTTCAGAGAGTAGGCGTAGCTCTCCAACTCGTTACGGGAGTCGATCCTCTCCTTCAGCTTCTTGTCCTCATCTGCGAAGCGCTCTGCGTCGTTCACCATGCGCTCAATGTCCTCGGGTGTCAGGCGGTTCTGGTCGTTGGTGATTGTGATTTTGTTCTTGTTGCCCGTGCCCTTGTCCTCAGCAGTGACACGCAGAATACCGTTGACATCAATCTCAAAGGTGACCTCAATCTGTGGTACACCACGGGGGGCAGGAGGGATGCCAGTCAGGTCGAACGTGCCCAGCAGATGGTTGTCTTTTGTCAGAGGACGCTCACCTAAAGAGAGAGTTGATACATAAGCTTTTTTTCCTGTCTGCATACAAGGTAATGCAAATGATACATGTTTAAAGCTCAATTTTCTCTTTTTTTTTTATTCATGTTTGGGAAGTTTACTCTTAAAATGTCCAACTTTTACCTTCATAAACCTTAATGGTGACAGTGGGCTGGTTATCAGAGGCTGTAGAGAAGATCTGGGATTTCTTTGTGGGCACCACAGTGTTCCTGGGGATCAGTTTGGTCATTACTCCTCCGACAGTCTCAATACCAAGGGTCAGGGGGCACACATCCAGAAGAACCACATCACCTGCAAGAGAGGAAAAGGTTTAGTAAACAGGAAGTTGACAAGTTCACTTAACTGGAAAAGATACTACAATGAATGAGGATGAGGACTTACCAGTGTCCTCCTCTCCAGACAGCACTCCAGCCTGCACAGCAGCTCCATATGCCACAGCCTCATCAGGGTTGATGCCCCTAGAGGGCTCTTTGCCATTGAAGAACTCCTTCACCAGCTGCTGGATTTTGGGAATACGGGTGGAGCCACCAACCAGGACAATCTCATCAATGTCAGGCTTCTTCAGGTCAGAGTCTTCCAGCACCTTCTGCACAGGCTTCATGGTTGAACGGAACAGGTCCTGGCCAAGTCAATGATACAGACAGGGTTAAGTCAAGGTTTGTCAAAACAAAATTTATAAAAATCAGCTTATTTTTTTATAATCATTGTTTTTACAAAACCGATCTTACCATGTTGAGCTCTTCAAACTTGGCACGGGTCAGGGTCTCAGAGAAGTCCTCTCCCTCAAAGAAGGACTCGATCTCAATGCGGGCCTGGTGTTGGGCAGACAGCGCCCTCTTTGCCTTCTCAACCTCACGACGCAGCTTCTGCACGGCACGGTTGTCTTTGCGCACATCTTTGCCAGTCTTCTTCTTGTACAGCTTGATGAAGTGCTCCATGACACGTTGGTCAAAGTCTTCACCGCCCAGGTGAGTGTCACCGTTGGTGGCAACCACTTCGAACACACCGTTGTCAATGGTCAGAAGGGAGACATCAAAGGTGCCGCCACCCAGATCGAACACGAGAATGTTCTTCTCGCCATCCCTCTTGTCCAGACCATAAGCAATGGCAGCAGCAGTTCTAAAGAATAAAAATACAATTATGAGAATATATTGAGGAAGGGAGGGAAATATTTTGACATTTTTAAACAAAAAAGGACAACAGAAGGATAAATACGTAAAAACACTTACGGCTCATTGATGATCCTCATAACATTCAGACCAGCTATGGTTCCAGCATCCTTAGTGGCCTGACGCTGGGCATCATTGAAGTAGGCGGGGACAGTGACCACAGCATGTGTAACCTGAGGAAAAGATTAGAACATTAGCTTCAATAATAGATTTAGGAGTGGTAGATCCTTTAAAGTAAATTGGGAGTCATTTTAAAGTTTTTTTGGTACCTTCTTGCCCAGATAAGCCTCAGCAGTCTCCTTCATCTTAGTCAGCACCATGGCAGAGATCTCCTCTGGAGCAAATGACTTCATCGTGCCACCACCAATGTCAACCTGAATGTGAGGCTTGCTCTTCTTCTCAGTAACCTAAAGAGGAACATGCATCAACATTAATATTCCAAGCATGTTGCAAAAACATTACATGATGAGCTTTAGGCCCTTCAACCCTAAATTTGACAAATTGTCAAGAAACTTACCTTGAAGGGCAGGTACTTGATGTCCTGCTGCACAGTGGAATCACCCCAAGTTCGCCCGATCAATCTCTTGGCATCAAAGACGGTGTTCTCTGGGTTAGAGGTCAGCTGGTTCTTGGCGGCATCACCAATCAGACGCTCACCCTCACTGGTGAAGGCCACATATGATGGAGTGATGCGGTTACCCTGGTCATTGGCGATGATCTCCACACGGCCATTCTTGAACACGCCGACACTACAGGAAAACATTTCAGAAGTGATTAGCGTTATTTAGGTTTTTAAAAAGTTGCATCATGACATTGTCTTCTAAAACAATCAAGTCAGAAGTTGCTTTTTATTTTTTTCTTACCATGAGTAGGTGGTTCCCAGGTCGATTCCAACCACAGTCCCCACACTCTCTCTCTTGTCGTCGTCATCGGCAAACACGGTGCCGGTCACCAACATTACAACCCACAAAAGCTTCATCTTGGCTTGTTTGAACTCAGATCTACAAAGAAATCTGCGGAGAAGACAAAATGGGTTGGTTTCTTTTACTAAAACGTGGCCTTGCGTTCATGACGTGGGTTCTCTTCCTCTCAAGTTCACGTAGCCTAGGGCTAATGGAAATGCTTGATGTGGTTTACTGCGATTCTGACCCTTTAAAGATCGGAAGCGTGGCCTTTGCAAAGAAATCCCCAAGAAAATATCAAATGTATAACTGTAATAATCTGGGTGGAGCACCACTGCCGCTTCCGAATGTTAACACAACGGACTAGATCCCTCTTTCCCCCCCACCCCCCCAGCTGCCGGTAGTTAGCTAACCACGTTAGCGTGCCTAGCAGACATGCGAGGGACATGCTACAAGGGACAGTTAAAAGTACGTTCTTATTGCATGGTATATTGCAATTACAGTTTGTGTCCATCTGATTCAAAAATCTATTAAACATGTCGGGTAAATGCATCACTAACGTCAAACGATCTTAAAATTACGCCCTACGTTGTACAAAATATTACATTGTCGCATTATTCTATGAAAACAATATTTGTACATACCTTAACCGCAGTTTTGTCAATGAATTAACGTCCTGGACGTTGCCTTAACTGGTACTAGCCTCTCAATGCAAAACGTGTCTCTGTTATTCGTCTTTTCTGTATTATTCTCTCTGTGAAATGATGTTTAATGAACTGTGCTCTCTCCATATATAAGCCGTCACTTCTTCCCCGTCGTGGAGGCCCGCGATTGGTTGAGCAGCTGTTCGTTGGAACGCGCTGATTGGTTACATCCGGCACGCTGGCCGCCGCTGATTTGCACACATCGGGTCTAGGCGACGTCACGACTTTTGCCCACTGTGCCGATGCTGATTGGCTGTCTGTCAGGTGGATTCATGAACATAGTTGGAGGAACGACACGCCACTCTCTAGACAAGGGAAGGTTGCCTTTTCACATTTTGTACATTTAAAGTTAGTGCTCGTTTTTTAAAAGAATGGCCCCACATTTATTGGATAGACATTCATTCTCATGCAGCTGTTGTTTCCACGAGTGCGACTGTGTGGATAACGTACCGGTATCATAGTAATGGTGACTCACTACAATGAGTAAGAATAGTGTGTGTAACCCAGTGTAATATGCATGTGACTAAATAATATAATCACTTGTTACATCAGATGAACTGGATTGTCTGGACATTTCATCACTGAATGTGCACACTTGCATGTATAGCTAGTATAATTATTTTTATTACAGATTAGCATAACAATAAACAAAAACTGTTACAGAAGTTTCGCCTCTTTTTTTCCCAATCCACCCCACACAGTAGGTAAATGCACTTGCATGAATGGCTTAAGACATCCACCTTTAAATGCAATTAACCTGCAATTATTTTACTGTCAAGTTTGAACTCTACAGCCTACTGTCTCGGTGATCATATATTGATCACAGATGTACTTAATTGTTTTGTACACTGTAGGGTAAACATGTTACAGTACAGCCTACATCAACCAAAACCACATTCACTTTCTTATCTTATACAGTCTCCTATGACAAAAAATAAATAGGTCAAGGTTAGGCAACTGGTTGCCAAAGCTGCACTTGAGTCTACATGAACCCTTTCAAATGTGTAGACTCACGCCAGCCAAAGTATGACTGTAAATAGGATATTTAAGAAACTACTTAAAGTAAATATAGAATCAGATGTTACCTGTTTATCCTAATTATAATGCTAACCTTTTTTGTCCTCTGACGTTGTTTTTAAAACAAAGGGTTGTTTTATTGTTATTGCAGTGATCTACTTTATGCTGTGTAAGATACACACTCATTTCTAGAACATTCTGAAATAAGTTGTTTTTAGTTTCAAGAAAATTGTAGAAATGACGAGGAAAAAAAGAGAAAATCTTTTTGTTTGTTTGAGAGATTGTTTGAGGAAAAAACACCGGCTTAATTTCTCTGTAACCTGAAGAAGACACCAGAAAATTCTTGAACAATCCCATTTGTATTGTACTGGAAACAGGTGAAATCATTAACAGTTCTTAACAGTGCTCTTCCTTGGAGGCTCCTGAAGCTTTTACATGTCCATTGCTTTCTGCTGACCTCTGTCACCACAAAGAACAGTGAGTTCCTTTTACCCTAGCTAAGGTCTCCGCTGGTCCCTGCATGTTTTGAGTGCTGTGGGTCAGACTGGAAAAAAGGCAGAAGTGTAACTGGTGTGTCCTCAGAGGGATTCTTGAGGACCAAGTAGCCTTTCCTTCTGCAAACCCGGACAGAATCACGGGGGGGAAGCTTGCAGCAGAGCTGGTTGTGGGACACTTGAAGTGGTCTCCAGATTATTGGATTTTATCTATGATAAAGTTATATTCTAAAGAGGATTAAATAGCTTAAAAAAAATCATAGCTCATGATATATGTATCTTCACATAAATTACTAGTATCTTTTCTTAATCCCAAAACGTATATATTTTTTAATTATTATTATGATAAAAATTATTTAAATAATTAATAGTAAACCTGACTTGGTTTAGACATTACTTGACATAAAATTACATAGGATCAATTATGATTCTACATTTATACTCAATAGAGAGGCTTGAGCCAAGTTAAGAGAGAGTAGTGGATCACATGGTGATCTGAACATTCTGCACTCATTCTGGCTCACAAATATTTCCTGTCCTATATTGGTACTTTTTGCACAGGCACCTGGCTTTGTTGTTTTTACAAGAAGGAAGAACTTTGACATTGCTGGCTAAATGCTGGAGGAAGTGAAACAGATCATATAGCAGAATAGTTGATCCCCATGACACTTATTCATACACATATTAATCACAATCAACATTGCTTCTTTTGTATTTCACCAGTATTGGTTTTCTTTGTTAGTTTTGTTGCAAATACCAAAGATTTCATGATTAATTTAGCCCTAGTTTTTCCCCTTTGTCACATGGATTTTATCCAGGTGCAGAAGTCACTCTCTATTGACATTTAATTCAAACTGCATGTAGGTACAGTTGATAAAATGATATATAAGTGTCACAAATAAACATTATAACAAATAAAATAAAAAATAAAATAAATACATTTCTAATAAACTAAAGTATGATTTCCCTGTTTATTATTAATCATTTATCATATCTTGCATGTTTACATTAGCTGGAAAAGTAAACAAGCCCATGAGAAGACAAACTAGAGTGTCACAGATTAGTAATAGTAAAGACACAAAGAAGACAATCAATGGGGGAAATTAGTAAACATTGTTAACAGTATCTGACAACAATACGTTTCATACTAAAGACACTTTAACTCAATAGGCCAAAGGAGGATACAATTGCCATAAAACAATAAATAGGTGAAGTCTGTGTCCAACTAACGTCTGGAGAAGTTTTTTGTTTCGTGAGGATCACAGCCAGAGCTCTGCGCCCCCTTCCGGCAGAGACACCAACAGACACCAAACTGATGACGTGGTTCGGTCCGTTGACCAGAGCAGCAGTATGGCCGACCAGAGCAGGCAAATAAAACTCGCTGCAGCTAAGAAAAAGGTAAAGCATTTTACAACTGACCCGGCTTAATATGATGGGGGGCATTGGTCCTGTCTCTGTTTTGTGTGTTTGCGTTGCCGGTGTTTTTTTTCGTTTTGTTTTAAATGTCTTAACGGAGCAGGGGTGTTGTCATTACACGTCGTCCGACCTCTGCGCTGTCGCTTGTCCCACCTCTTTTGCTCCTCTGGAGGCTTCAATGCGCAAGAGAGACCGGTGCTTCTTCTGGGCCTCTATTGATAGCATTAACTTTCCCAGATTATGTAGACTATTTTTAGTTCTTAGAGGCAATTATAGTATTACACGTCGTTTAGTTAGTCAGTGATTAACTTAACTTACTCTCTTTGCCCTACGGTTTCATGTGTCTTTCTAGCTAACGGTAAATGTGGGTCTAAGCAAACCTTAACATGCTAACTATTGGAAGTGAACGTTAGCAAGCTAGCTTACTATGTGTGAATGTAAAGAATGCCACACAGCAGTCGGCCAGCTTTCTGTCTTGTCTGCAGGATGGCTTTATTATCTAAGAAAAGAACCAACCAACAGTTATTTTAAAACAAACATTGAGCTAGCATTATAGCACAATTAGCTGGATAGAATGACGGGGACTGTTTTGACAGCTGACACCCCTCTTCCTTGTCCTGCTGTGTGCTTTAGCTAGGTGTGTTGTTGGGCTGGTTAGAAAGATGGCCTTATCAGCTGTGAAATGTTGGCTCCAGGAAATGACTCGGCAGCATTTCTTGCTGCACTACAATCTTCGTTGATGGGTGGTCGTGGCCATAACACTTGGCATGTCACTGCGATTGAACCCCACTATTTTATACATGGCCGGTCCAGTAGTTCCCCTGTAATTCCCTTTGGTCTCCTACGACAGCTGTGAAAGGCCCCGTGGCCAAACACACGCAGTGTGTTTTAATGTTCACATGGATAAACAATCCACTGATGAATTATATGCCACAAGTTAGCAACTTCATCTTGTTTGGTTTAGAACAGTGAGCCTTTGAACAAGCAAGTCAGAGTGACAGTCAGTATCTTGTTGGCAGTGGCTATGTATTTGAAACCTTATCTTTTGAGTAGCTGGTGTATTGTAGAGAATGGATGCACTGCACCCCTTATTCATCTCAGACCAAATTCACATCTTCTAGTCCAGTTAGTTTGACCCTCCAATGATTAAAGATTACTTGTTCAGAGCAATGTCTTTAGTTGATTGAAAGTTGGGAACAATTCCAGCCTACTGCTGTGTTTGTAACAAGTAATCAAATGTAATTTTGTAAAATAAAATTTCTTTCTGCCAGTCAAGAATTGCGTGCTGCACTTCTCACATGTCTATTGTTTCTTTTTCTTATGTGCTGCTCAGCTGAAGGAGTTTCAGCAGAAGAGCTCCCCTTCTAGTGTGGGAGGTGAAAAGGGTGGCGTAGGAGGAGGTGGTGGAGCAGGTGCCAAGAAGAAGAGGAAGGTGAAGGGACTGAGCCAACATGATGCACCTTCAACAGACAGGAACTCTCCAGACAATGTAAGACAGTCCCGGTCTTTCCATTTATTTTCCTGCTTGTCGTCCCACCCTTGTAGGTCAAATAAAAACCTGTGTTGTGTTTGTTTTAATGCCTGGTTTCTCAGAACTAGTGTGGCCCTGTAAAATACATTTTAATTTCCAAACACTAGACCACTTTTAAACTTAATGTTATGTTGGCTGCTTAAAATAGGCATAGAAAATGCATTGTTTTGTGTTATGCATACTACATGAAATTTGAAACATTAAAATAAGAAGCAGTATATACCTGATTAAAGACATCCAAGTCCTTTTTATTGTTGATTTTCTCCAAGTGGAATGATTTGTAAAGGCCTGCTTGCCCATTGATCCCCAAAAAATGTTCTGCTTCTGAAATGTTATGGCTGAATTACTATCACGTTGGCAAATGCTTTCCTCCTTCCTATCAAACACACTCAGTGTCAACAACACATCAGCAGTATTGAAACGTATCCGCCGGTCAGGTGACAGGGCAAAAATAATGTTTATCCAAGAAAGAGAAGGACACTGGACATGAGACAGAGATAGTTTTAGCCCCTGACTATAACAGTGGCCATTATAGTGGCCAGAGGTACACATGTTTGTATATAATGTGACTTTTGAGAAATTAACTGACCACCAGTTCGGCTTATTGGTTATATCAACCTTATTTTATGGGGCACGTTTAAAATATATGTTAGAAAAACACATTAATACTATGTACAATGTATATGTTTGTTGCCATCACGAGTAGAAGTAGTAGTCTCTTATCTCTATCCTCTCGCTATTAATAGCTTCTTGTTTTAGCTGCTCTGATTTAAGGAACAGAATGTGGACAGATGTACAGTGACAGTGAAAACAGCAAAGTCTACACCCAATTAATAATTATTAAATAATTAATCATAGAAGCAGTGAATCACTCTTGGATGTTTTTAACATGTCAAAATTAGAATTTAGACTTTTTTGATTTGGAAATTATACTTGACTAATGTGTTGTCGCTGGTGATTTTGGAAAACTAAAAAGAAATGTCAGCCAAAGGCATTGACGTGCTTATATGTGTGAGCTCATTGATACTCTTTGCGTATTTGCTGCTTGCTGCTACTGTAACATTTAAATATCAAGCACTTTCTGTGGGTTTTAAAGCTCTTGTAAGCAAATTGAGATCGCTATTGAGCACATACAGTTAGGCATGTGACTCCAGCACACAGCTTTCACACACAGGGGCAGGTCAGTTTTCCACAGACCAAGTCGGCCAGTCATTTTCTAAGCCTGATTGGAATCTGGGTTAGTCACAGCTCGAAAGCTTGTTGCTGAGTCTCGCTGTTTGTTCCGATGGAATGTTTCCTGAACGTATTTGATTTTTTGTTGTCCAACACTGGATAGACCCATGTAGACTCAAGCAGGATATGACAGATAATTGGATCAGATGCTGGCAATAACCAAATGGAGTTTTTATGGAAGCATTTTTATGGGTCAGAGAGAGCAGAGGAGATATTTTACAATAATGGCCATACGTGCATGATGATATTTTATGTTGCCTGCTTCTTACCCAAATATAGTCCTGTGGCCTTTTAAGAAAGTCACAACTATCTAAATTGGCTTTAAATGCAAAGGCGAGTAAGTAGGCAAAGAATCATTGACTTGGCACAGGCTATGCTTGCAAGGGGAAATGTTTAATGTGTTAGTTTATATGGAGCTTATTATAGATGAAGCTGAAGCAGCTAAGGATTGGGGATTATGCCACTTCACAAAGGCAAAATTGGGAAAAATGCAGAGCTGCCACTACCCACTTATTCTGATCTCAGTGTTTACATAAATAGTTTTTATTCAGATAGGGTTATTCTGATTATTAGTGGTATAAAAGGCTCCAATTAAATTTTAGCCTCACTTTCTGCTCATTATACACTTCATAGTCACTTCAAGACCCTTTCCTTTTAAGGTTTCTTTGAGCAGCTGCTTCTTTGTGCCTGTTTGTCTATATCTCTATCACTTTGTTAATCGTTCTCTCCCCTTTCACAGCTCTGTCATTCTCCACCCTTGTTTCTTTTTTCCTGTAGTTTGACAGTATTCTGAAAGCACTTAGTCAGAGCAATGGAGTAGTCCTACCTCCTTATGGTAACAGCCAGGTGAGCCTGTCTCTTTCTCTGTTTCTGCCCTGCCTTTTTGTTTGTTTTTCTGTCTCCCTCTGCCCTCATCCCTCTGCTGTAAATAGCTGCTTCTCATGTGGTATTTAACATTGTACTTGGCTTCCCCATTCTTACCCCCTTCTTACGTCAAGTGCACATAGACCAGAAAGCATGGGTGCATTGCACTGGTACTGTGCTTTTTAAATCTATGTCAAGAGAGTGCAAAAATGTGGAGGGTGCACAGTAATCTCTGAGTTCATCCCAGTGTTGTTAGCGATCTTCTAGATTCACCATCTTACGCAGAGGTTCAGTGAGGATGGGCAGGGTATGCACAATGGGTGGCAAAAGTCTAAGTAGTTGCATGACTGTGATGTGTGCGCCTGGGTGCATCATACCAGCATGCATCTGGCAACATTTTTCAACTATATTCTCATTGCTACTTTTATTTTTGTTTCTTGTTTTTTTTTTCTTGTCTTATTTAAGTGTTATTTTGTTATTACAGATGATTACAAATGTCTTGCTTGCATTACCTTCAAAGTCAAAGTGTAACCCAAGAAACAGAGAGAGGTTATTTGTCATTTGGCTTTTCTTCAGCACGGTCTGGGTTCTTTCAGTGCTCTCATTCTGCAAACAAAACCGCTTTCTTGCCACAGCTATCACCATAAGTAACCAAGCTCACATTAAGGTGCTCTGTAAGCTATTTACCACGGAAATAAATACCAACCTAGTCCCTCCATTTTCTTATTATATACATACGTCCTCTTAGACTTTGGATTATCATGCATTCATGTGGACAAAATTACATACAGTTAACTTAACTATAACCTTAATCCGAGTGAGTACAGTAACTTCCATGCATGTAAACACATATTAAGAGACATCATTGGGGTTTTCTGTTGCTTTTTCATAATAACTCCTCTTTTTCTTGGCATTAATCCAGTGTGTGTATGTGTCACCTCAGACCTTTGCTGATGTTGGGGCCATGGGGTCTGCAGTTCCCCAGCTGCTGGAGGACCCAAAGGGCGAGCCTGGTCGCGGCTCACCTGTGTCTAACCCTGCTAGCGCTAACACTACTACTAACCCTGAGCCTATCAGTCACAATACTGACCTGCAGGTGTGTCTCTCTCACTTTCTGTTACTTTCTCTTCCTTTTACTTTCTCCGTGTCGCAGATCATATGTGGTCTTTGTCATTCTTACTCCTGTATATCTGTCACATATACCTGTGTATGCCTGAGCATGAAGACTCTTGAAAGTCTGTTGCCAGTTGCTGGACTTTTATTTATATATGTGTGATGAAAACAACAGATCTCCTGTGTCATGTGGTTTGCTGTCATTACGTAAATGTCTTTTTATCAAATGTTCTCATTGTATTTTCTGTGTTCCTTATCTCTGTTTGTCTGTCTGTTCGCTCACTTGCAGGACTATCCTGATACCAACGGCAATGAAAGTTTAACAGAGGAAAATAGGTGGGTTACCTGATTCCTCATTGCCTGTTACACCCTTGTATGTTTTTATGAAAACACAGAACAGAGGTTGCATGGTAATGTATATGGACTGGGTATAAGTCTTGTCTTCATAACAGAAAAAGCAATTGCAGAATATGCCTACCAAGGTTTTGCACTATTATGACACAGGCATGATTTTGTTTGGGGGGTTAAGCACTATTCAACCTCTGGAACAGCTTATTCTATGATCACTAATCAATTGTTCCACACTTTCAAGACTACCTTCACATAAAAACATTTGTCATAAATTAGGTATAATAACTAATCAATGCTACATGGCTCCAATATATCCTGCTACTGCAGCCATTGATTACTAATGCAAAAGAGTAAATTACATAGTTAATGTGCATGATTGATTATTTATGGTTGTTGTCCTGCAGACCACTGTCTTCCACAGAGAGCCTGCGGCAGCTCTCACAGCAACTGAACGGCCTGGTCTCTGAGGTACGATTTTAGAACCGCTAATGCCTCTTTCCCTTGCTCACTTTTTTTTTTTGTCCTACAGTGTTAGGCTTTTTACAATAACACACCACCAGGGATGTGCACTTTCAACGAGGATGTGTTGCGTCTATTCTCAGCAGGAATGCACTGGAAGCATTTTCAAATCTGCCAGTTGTTCCCAATGGACTTAAGCACCCTGACAACATCAACTGGTGCACCAAACCAGCTTAATATATTTCCTCTGAACTTTGTTTTGCACAGTCAGCAGCAAATCACTATGGGTGCTTTTTGTCCGGTTTCTGAGACACAGTTAACACAGGACCTTTAATCTACTGACTAAAAGGATAAATAACACGAGTAAAGACAAGTATCTTGCTGATTTTAATAGTGAGTCCTTGTGAGTATATATAATAAGCACACTGTTTTTATATTACTCTCGAGAAAATATGTTATGGAATCTTTGCCCCACATGGTGAAACGCAGGTGTTACCACTGCTGACTAAACAAACTGCCCACCTGCAATGCATCCAGTACTTAAAACACATGATGTATTTTCTTTTTTTTTAAGTGCATTAATGTGCATGTCTGTCATTTCAGACATCTGCTGCTTATGTGAATGGGGACAGTGCGCCTACTGGCAGTGAGAGAGAACTGGAGGTAAGATGGAAATCAAATTTTTTTTTCTGTGAACTGAAAACTTTTTTAAAAAATATGAAAGCCAAGTTTTAAGTCAGTCAAGTCACACACTAGTATTTTAATGCAATGCGGTTAACAGTAAAGTAGCAGCCATTTAATATGAGGCATATTTCTTTGCTGTCCTCTGTCCTCTCTTCTTTTAAGCTGGAATCATCTTACCACACAGTACCTGCATATAAAGTGAAATTCAGTTCAGTATCACAATACTGTGCCCAGAACGTTCTCTGCCAGCACTCTATTATTTATTAAAGGATAGTATGCTAGCTATCTGTCTAAAATGCTAAGCCTCATGTTGCAATACTGGCAGTGTAATCTACCCAAAACTTACTGTGGCTGACTCTCCGTGTGAGCGTGACCTTTCTGGCTTTGTGCAATTAAATTAACCACACAATGTACATCACGCCTTGAGCTTAAACTTAGCGTAAAGTGATGCGACAGTGCAAGCTAACAATGGAGGTGTTCTTTATATGACCGTCGGGATAAGTTGAGGTCATGTGGATCCCTTCCACATCTTACAAATGATTGATTAATAGAGGAATGACTTAAATTGGTAGTAATGAAGGATCCACTACCTTTCATATGGCTCTATTAATCAGTTTAACAACCATCATTCATTTGAATTATTTGCTTCACGTCTCATTATTGAAAACACATTTTTGCACCTCTTGTAAAGGTGCCTCCATGTTGTTAATTCACATTTGAATTGTTCTCCTCCTCCCATGTGTCCTTTGTTTGATTTTTACCACTGCACTTTATCCCTCTCTTATTTATTTATTTATTTTATTTTCCCGTATGCATGTGTGCACGTAATAGAGTCGGAACCAGGAGCTGGCAGCCGCCCTGGAGTCCAGCAATCTAACAAACTCTCAGCTCAATACCAAGCTAGACCAGCTGGTAAGAAGCTTTGTGTGTATGCGTGTTTGTGTGTCCCTGTCCAGCCATCCCACAATTACCACATCACTACCACTGAATGCGCTCTGCATGTCATCTGGTTTAACCACTCACTGACAGTGACCATGCATGGTTTTCATGTTATTTATTTACCTTTCACTTAGGTTTGACTAAAATATGTGTATTTATTTAAGCATAAGCAGCATTTGGATGCACACCGGTCAGTCAGCTGTCATGAACTGATGGTAGATGCCTAATTGTTTGCTGTTTCTTTTACGCAAGTTTAGTACACTAACAGTAATAACCTCAAAGCTTCCAATAAACACGAACAGGTTTGATATTTCAATAGTTGTAGCTATCCTTGTCCTGTCTGGCATGCAGATGAGGTCTTTTGTTCCAGCATTTTGCTTGTGTTGTTACCCAACTAGAATTGTGTGACTCTGCCGGGGTTGATGAAAGAAATGTTGATCTTTCCCAAACTTAAATTTATATCCTGTTGGTCTGTCAGGTACAGCAATCTCAGGGTCTCTCAGATCAGCTACAAAAGGTAAGCATTTTTCTTCTTTGTCAGAGGGACTGTGTTTATTCTCTCTCTCCGTTTCTGCTACTGAATTTACATTTCCTTCATTTCGTTTTTTTTTTTTTCGTCCTTCAGGAGCGAAAAGAATTTGAACAGAGATTTTCGAAAGAGCACGGAGCCATGCGTGAGCAATTACAGGTAACTGCTCCTACCCAAACATAAATTGAATTTGTCTGATGGTGCATTTTTAGAATTTCTCAAACCGAATCATGGCAAAAAAACAAAAAACAAAAAAAAAGTGAATAGAAATGCGATCCAAGGACATCCTTCCCATTCCAACCCTACCTTCCTCACGCGGACAAGAATAAATTGTGGAGTTTGTTTAGCAAAACTTAAGCCCTGATGTGTAAATACACTGTAAACAGCTGCATTTAGTTTGTTGTGATTTAATGAGGGACTTGATGTAAAATCAGTTGACATTATCTAGTCTCATGAAATGCTTTGTTCTCTGTTTCCCTGTCCTCTCCCAAGGTTCACATCCAGACCATTGGTATACTGGTATCAGAGAAATCAGAGCTACAAACAGCACTACAATACACACAACATGCTGCACGGCAGAAAACAGGTGTGTTTGCATCTTATAATCAGCCATACAAGCACTTGAATAAAGATTTATTATCTTGGCAAGACCTTACCCTCTCTCTCTGTCTGTCTGTGTGTGTGTGTGTGTGTTTGCATGTGTGTGCATGTAGCTGAGGCAGACGAGCTGAATAACCGTCTGCAGGCAACAAAGCAGAGAGTGTCAGAGCTGGAGAGAACTCTCTCCTCTGTCTCAACACAGCAGAAACATTTTGAAAAGGTAACATGTTGCAGTAACCACTCCCCGTAAACAGATTTCACTGAGACATGAGTAATGCAGATGCAACATATAACATTTATGACAAATGTACATAACTGAGCATGTATGTAATACTGATGGACACAGAACAGAAAACACACACAAAAGCATGTACTTTCATTCTTCATTTCAGTTTTTGTCATGCCAGTTAAATGTCTGTTATTTTCATTAAATGTTTTTTTTGTCTCCAGCACAACAAAGATCTTGAAAAGGAGAGAGACAACCTGAGGCTAGAGGTGTTCAGACTAAAGTAAGCCACTTTACCCCAGCATACGCAATTTCCACAGCTACGGATTTGCTAAGAATCGCTTTGACATTAATGATGGTATTTAGAGTCATTTTCAATCCTATGCAACAGATGGCATGAGCAAGTCTCCCAAGTCCTATTTAGAATCTGGTAGTTTAGAAATGATGAACAATTTCTGCACGTGTGTGTGTTTGCAGCAATTTGAGTGAGGAGTCGAAGCAGCAGAGCTCGGAGCTGTCGGAGCAGTTAAAGCTGAGTACGCAGGAGACTGGAGCAATGAGGCTGGAGGTGGAAGATCTTCGCAAGAGGCTCGAGATAGCTGACCTCATGTTGCAACAGGTGCGCTAAGGTCCAGCCACATACACATTTTAAACTCATCTTTAACTTCCCAATCATTGGAAGTGGTGGATCAGCTCTACAGCCAATCCATGACAAACATCAATGTTTGTTTGCCAACAGTACAGCAAGTCATTTTTTCATGTATTATCTGCATTTCACTCCAATGTTTGTCCTTTATATTTCTCTCCAGTGTTCCAGCCAATCAGATCCCACCAGTGCAAACCAGCAGGTCCAGTTACTGATGGAAGAGAAACAACAGCAGGAGGCCCACAATCACCAGGTCTGTACACAACCATATGCATGTGTGAATAATAATTTAAAGGACTTTGAGTAGGTGCACAGTGTTTTATTTGTATATTTATTCTAAAGCTCTTAGGACCAGAAAGTCTTGTTTTGTGAACACCATTTTCCCCTTTATGTTTTTGACGTTGTAGCTGAGGGAGTCATTTGCCCAGCTGCAGACGGAGAGGGACTGCTATGCAGAGCAGATCCAGGAGGAGGGCCGTGTGTGGAAGGACAAAACGGAACAGCTGCTAACACAGGTAAACTACAGAGTAACATCTGACTATAGCTTTGAAAATAAAGTGTTTTTTTTTTTTTTTTAAGTTGTTGGGTTTTTTTACTTTGGTGTCAAACTAATGACTAATTGATCTGTATTCATTTCTGTATCTGCGCAGGTGTCTTTGGTTGCAGAAGAGAGGGACAGAAACATCAGCCGAGTCCAAGAGCTGGAGGCCAGCATCACTGAGCTACAAAATGCTGCAGGTAAGAGGTTCACACAGCCCTTATCTAATGCTTATTCCTTTCCCTGGCTTTTCTGACGCTCATTACCACCATGTTCATTACCACCTGAACATTTGTCTTTTTAAAGGTTGAAAATCAATCAGTGTGCTTCGTTTTTCCCTCTGTAGTAGAATTAACTTTAGTGAAAGACTTTTATTGTTAAGTATTCACATAGTTTAAAAACATAACACATTATATTTTTTGTTTATGGTAATAATTTAATTCAGCATAATCTTAAAAGTTTGGTATATGAACTATAGCGTTCTAAATACCGAGTACACTCTTGTGACACAGCTACCACACTGGAGTATTTTGTCTGTGTAAAAAGTATTACTTTTAATACTTTCCTCTTCTCCTCCAGCTTTATTGTCCCAGGAAAGAGAGGCCCAGGATGTTGCAGAGCCTCAGTCCTCGGGGCCATCAGAGAGTGAGGTGGCTCTGCAGGAGGCCCTCAACACTCTACAGCAGGAGAGGGACGCGCTCATTGCACAGTACCAGGCACAGGTATGCATAACATTGATACAGAGGCCTGTTTTACCGAATCACAAATGTCTTAAATACTAATAGAATCTGTATCTGTTCTTTACACAGTGTGTTCAAAGACCATTCATACCGTTTGGTTTGAAGTTTCTTAAAACCGCTTCTGTAATATTTCCCCCAGCTGCGAGATAACGAGCAGCTGAGCCGCATGTGTGCAGAGCAGGAGAAGCGTCTGGGAGAGATGGAGCGGCAGGTGGAGAGCCAAGTCCAGGAGGGAGAGGACCGCCGGCGCATGTTGGAGGATGTTCAGTCAGATAAGGCCACTATTAGCCGTGCTCTCACCCAGAATCGTGCACTAAAGGACCAGCTGGCTGAGCTACAGAACGGTTTTGTCAAACTGGTGAGACTGAAAATCTAGCTATCCATCTGTCTCTTTTTAAAATGACAAATTTTGAAAGTGCTATTATGTACGTACTTGATTTTTCCTACTACTACTTGCTATAATTTTGCAGGGATCATATCCATAGGGCTTTTCTTCTTCCTGCAACCTGCTGACATTCATGCCTTAGATACATTTGGTTGTTGCAGTTTGATTCACGTCTCTGTTACAATAAGTTGACAAAGTTTTCAAAATTTGGAAAATACATCTGTAGCGAGTGTTACCTCAGACGGTGGGAGACTGCTGTTTAAGCCAAAATTCCTGTTACTCCTTCATTCGTTTAGACTAATGAGAACATGGAGCTAGCCACTGCCATCCAGTCAGAGCAACATGTCAAAAAGGAGCTGGCTCGCAGAATGGGTGAACTGCAAGAGGATCTGCACAACGTCAAGGAGCAGGTACGGTCACACACACACACACACACACACACACAGCACTCTCTCTGACAAACAACTGGAGGTCTGCTGATGGACTCTGATGCTGTGGGATTTGTCAGATTCTTCACTATGCTATCTTGTGCTATGTTTTTAGTCATTATTTTCTATACCTGTTGTCTGCCATGCACATAATAGTGCTTTAACACAATAGATGAATATATGATAATATTTTCCAGAAAGAAAGAAAAGTAATTTTTTTATGTATTAATGTTCCTCTTCGTTCCCTTGGCTCCAGCTGGAACTGAAAAATACGGAAACCCAGGGTCTGATGGAGCAGAGGGACCAGGTAGTGGCCCACCTGCAGCAGTACTGTGCCGGCTACCAGACCCTGGCCTCGGAGAGGGAACAGCTCCACCACCAGTATCTGCAGCAGATCCAGCTCATGGACCGGCTGCAGCACGATGAAAGCCAGGGCCGCGTGCAACTGGAGATCAGTCACAATCAGCTCAAACAGGCGCAGGTGTGTGTTTCAGGAATAAGGCCTTGTTCACGTGACCATTGATGATGTTTGAAAATATTGCAATCCAGTCTGTTACGATACTTTAGGCTGTAATAATCATGCATTTACGTTTTTCATCAACTAATGTGATATGTTGAGAATGCTTTAAAGCGACTGGAGTCACTTCATGATACAGTATATTGATGGTATGCTGTGTAGCCTCACCTTCCGTCACTGTCTCTTCTTTATTTCCCTGACATCCTTACACACACACACACACACACACACACACACACTAACTATTTTTCCGTCATTGTTTTAAATGACTCTGTTTCCCCCTACAGGAGCATTTGGAGCTGTTAGTCAGAGACAATGAGCAGCTGAAGGCCGAGGTGAAGGAGCTGCTCAACAGCTCAGCTCTTGCCATGTCATCCAGAGACCAAGGTAAGATTTTTCTATTACTGGTATGTCGGTACATTTTGCCCCTTTTAGTTTTTTACTGTTCCCTCCTCCTTTTGAAATTCGGTGCCAAATCAAGGACTCAAGTTTCCTTCCCTGGCATTCATGTAGTTATGGCCCACATATTCAGGGGCATACTGGTGTTCTCGTTTCACATTGTTTATTTTGAAAGAAATGCAACATTGAAATTGAAAACTGTAGCCTTTCACAAGAAGGACACACTGTCATTGATGCAAAAGGTGACACCTTCTATTAGTAGAGCTGCAGCACCAGTCTGACATGTGCCACTTACAGGCAAGGAAAGTAAGAGCAGCAGTAAATCTGACATGCGCGACACCTGTGGGGAGTGTTACAGTCTAAGACCACTCGCATAAGAGAACGGGGAATGTCTGTCTTACTAATAGTTTTAATTTGTCATTATGTCACTTAGGCGATGGAGTGGAAAGCCAGTCCCTGCAAGAGAGCCCAAATAAGTCCTCCGCCATCGTTATCCCAGAAGACTTTGAGAGCCAGAAGGAGATGGTGAGGAGGGGGATGAATGTTCTTCCCCAGAAATTACTCTTGCAAATATGCTTTAAGGATATCTAGTTTTCCTTGGATTTGCCTTTTAATTACATATTTTGACTGCCTAAATCAAGTTTGAAGTTGATATTTACAGGATACTTTCAGTGCTGTGCCAGGGTGAATGATTTATATTTAATTTTGACAAAGAAAAAAAACAAACAAACAACTGAAATACTATATTAGACAAAAGTTCTGCATATCCCTTTATTTGACACTATTGATCCGCTCCCTCCCACTATCGTCACCACCACCTTTTGCCCCCCTCCCCCCCCCGCAGGAGGAGTTTATCCGAGGAGCTTTGGCTCAGTTGGAAGCGGAGCGAGACGAGGCCAGAAGGCAACTGGAGCAAGAGCACAGGCTCCACATGGCAGCCCGACACCAGACCGCTGTGGCCCTCAGCCTTGAGCACGAGCTCCACAGCCACAAACCTGTTCGTGACCATCACCACGAGGACCACGAGCATCACGATCACGAGCACGATCACACTCAGGGCCAACATAGTCACTGTGAACACAGTCACGAGCATTCAGGTGAGGAAGACTACGTGGTTTGTTTGTCTGTATGCAGGCGTGCAAATGTTATAATGAAACCAACAAGACTAGTAGGACAATGGGTGTGTGTGACTAAGTTCTGATGAATATATTAAGCCCGTTTTTATTTCTCTAATGATCATATAGATAAAACGTATAAGGGGTGCATTATGTAAACCAGCTGTATACTTTGCTCTACTCTTTCCAGAAGGAGGGGTACCGGTTGAAGTTCATCAGGCCCTGCAAGCTGCCATGGAGAAGCTTCAGCGGCGTTTCACCTCCCTCATGCAAGAGAAGGCTGACCTGAAGGAGAGGGTGGAGGAGCTGGAGCACCGCTGCATCCAGTTGTCTGGAGAGACTGACACTATAGGTGAGACAGGGTGACGGTTTTTGTGTTTTGTTTTGAATATTTCTTAGTTTACAAATGCGATTTAGTGAGTGTAATATCTTAATACTTTGTTAGAAAAACTCTTCACCACCACGCTCATCTCTTTCCAGGGGAGTACATAGCGCTGTACCAGAGTCAGCGAGCCATCATGAAGCAGAAACACCAGGAGAAGGAGCAGTACATCAGCATGCTGGCCCAGGACAAGGAGGAGATGAAGGTATGCAGTCCAATGTCGTTGCATGAGACGTTTGTCTTGATGCTCAGTTTTCCGTCTTAGCAGAATTCAGAGCCTTTAGAGACTAAAGAGAAGATCCTGATGGATGTCACATTAGTCTTTTCATGACAATCCTAAATGTGATTTAGTACCAAAGACAGTACCAAACAAGTCAATCAATTAAGTATATTTTCCAAAACATAGCAAGATGTGAGGCTGTCTGGATAGTTTTGAGGATCACTGATTGCAAAATAAAAATCTGGAAAACAAGAAATTCTGAATTTATTTTCAAAATCTCCAAAATGAGAAACAGGGGAGTCTGTTTGAGTATCAGTCTTTAGAAAGCCCCCGCGCAATGACCAACACTTCTCAAACACTGATCTTCGCACAATAGAATGATTTCTTCTTTTCCGGATATCTGAATTTCCTTTTCTGTATGTGTTCTGGCCGCTGCGTCTCTACTGTCCACCAGGCAAAGCTGGCAGAGCTTCAGGATCTGGTGATGAGGCTGGTGGCTGAGAGGAACGACTGGTACAGCCGCTACACTGGCGCTGTAGCCGGCGCGGCCACAGTGAACCCGGACCTGCTTCCTGTCGGGGGGGATCTCTTTCACACAGAGCACCAAGCACATGCACACACAGAGCTTAACGCTGTTAGCGGAGCAGGTGGGTGCGACAAGTAGTACTGCCCTTGCTATTTTACCTTAGTCAGGATAATATCATAGTTCGAGTCAAAGTGCAGTCCGTCTGGATTTCACCAGGCGAAACCGACGCGGGTATGTTTGCGAACTGCACGAGCTAGCATGGCTAACAAATCTGCTGTTATAACCGTTATATAAAAGTGGCATGAAGCACTGTGCTTTTGCAAAATCTACAGGAAGATTGCAAAATACCACAGTAACAATAACACAGAAAGATGGGGTTTCCCCACTCACACTGTGGCACAATGACGTGTCTCCATCTTTAGTCATTAATCAGGCTATAACCAGGCTATTCTACTCTGTCCACTGATATATAAATGTGCTGTCACTCGAGAACAGCCTCGTCTCAATGCCTTATTTAGACTTAAGGTCAGCAGTCAGATATCTGTAGCCCATGTAAATGTTCTACTTTCTCTCTTTTAAAGTATTTTTTTATGTTCGTGTAACTTCACCATCCTGCTCTCCCCCTCTTTCTCTGCCGCAGAAGCCATGGAGGTCATCGCTCTGTCAGAGCCCACTACAGGCCTGGAAGCCCCCTCGTCCCAGATGCTTTCGAGCGGGTCGGCCCAGACCGACTCCAGGCCTCTGAGGCCCACAGAGGACGCGACAGCCCAGCAGATCATGCAGCTGCTCCACGAGATCCAGAACCCCCAGGGAGCACTAAGATCACCCCCCTTCCTCGGGGAGAACCCCTGCATCCCGTTCTTCTACCGGCCTGACGAACAGGACGAAGTCAAGATCCTGGTGGTGTGAGGTGTGGGCGTGACAGAGGCTGGCGTGTGTGTGTGAGTGTTATGTATATATGTTGTGTGTGCATGCGTGCGTGTGTGTGTGAGAGATATTGGATATGGCTTGAAATCTGGGGAATATTAAACACCACAGTTTACCATGTCCGTAGGTTATTTATCATATTCACAAACACTTCTCCAGAAATGTAACACACTGCAAAACCGGTCACAGACGTGTTGAACGTCTTTGACCCAGTTCCATTAAAACGCCCCCTCTGTTCTGTGTGTCGGCACTAATGTGTGCATGGTTAAAAAGAGAGTGCTTTCAATTTGTTGTTAATATGTTTTCGTTTTTCTCTTCCCAGACAAGAGATAATCAGCATCCCTTAACATCTGATTATTCTCCTTACCACAATTTTTACTTCCCATCATTTCTCTCGTCTCCCATCTTACACATAAGTGCAATAAAGGGGCCGTATATTCTGTCCCCTCGCTGATACTGTACTACAAGAGCTGTCCGAAGTTAGCGGCCTGTTAGCGTGCAACTTTGTTTCAGTGCAAATCTCAAGTTTTACGCAATTTACTGTTCAAATGCCAAAAAACAAAGAGCATCACGTTGGAATGTAATAACCCCGAAAATGTACCTGTATGTTTGTATAATGAGCGGATGATGTTGAAAGCGTGCGAGAGGAGAAAGAGATGCACAGAGAGATAAAAGTCAAAGTCAGTAAACAAAACTTTGTGCACATGATAGCTTTTGAATCGTAGGCGCTGTTCTGTTTCAGAAGCTACGTGGAGGCAGGTGTCGTTCCTAAAACCACCGCTGCCCTACGTTGTCTTTGTTTCTCCGAACACTGAAAATAAGTCATGTGTTTGTACAGTGTGAAATGTTTGTGTCAAACATTTAGTGTTGTGATGCTGTCAAAACATCCCGTCGGACTGAGAGGTCACCACCGTTACCAAAAGGTGGTTTCCATGTCATCGAGGGGATTGGTGCAATTTAAAGACCCCATGAAGAAGGAAAAAAATCATTTTAAAGCGTTACTTTCTCAGTAGTTGCTGAAAGGGGTGTAACTCAGATAAATAATGGAGCGTGGGGGGGCCACATGATTGTTTTCTCTTCTACTTTATCTTTTGTCGGCAGCGTGGAGGAAGTTACAGGGAGTGTGGTGTTTTAAAATCTATTTATCTGCACTCGTAATTCATCTCGTCTTCTTCAAATATTCTGTAATCATGTGCTCTGAGGCATTTGGCTGGTGTCGTCATCACAAACACAGTCCACACTCCCATCACTCCAGTCATCAACCGAGGTGGGGGGGGGGGGGGGGGGGGGGGGGGGGGGGGGGGGGGGGGGGGGGGGGGGGGGGGGG
>JAVQJL010007126.1:0-10909 GCA_036024295.1 Nannoperca obscura
GTGTTTGTCTGCTATATGATGTATTTAACTGAAATTGCTGATCCGAACAACCAATGATTTATAAAGGAAAATCTTGAAAATGATCAGGGGTGCCCAAACTTTTGCATGCCACTGTATATGTATGTATCTGGTTATAGCACACAGTGGTTGTTCTTATCACTTTGGGTAAGCATGATCCCCATAATGTCCCTTTTGCACCTTGAGATGTTTCCACAGAGGAGAGTAATCTCTGGCTTGTCTCGACTCAGTTTTCAATGATGCATCCTACTTTATAGAGACAGCTGTTTTCCCTCTGTCCAGCAGCGAGGGAGACAAAGCTGAGTGCTCACTCCTCTCTAACATCAATACTAAGGCAGTATCTGCTGTCATGATAAAGGAGCAACTGAAAGAGAAGAGCTGGAGCCTAGCTACCTTTTAAGAAACTATTAGACTACGTTCCCTTCTTCTCTCTGTCACCCTGCTACAGTGAGGATGACTGGCTTGAATCATGCCGACACACTGAGAGCTTTTAAGTAAGCTGTAAAAATAATAAATATGCCCAAAACACCAGCTGCAGGCAGCAGAATGAGGCAATATTGATTTCAAAACATTATTGGTAATTGCTTCATTCGATGGTGGCAGTACATGTCCATCCAAGTCAGGCTGATGTTCTGTAACAGTGCAGCAATGCCAAACTCCTCAGGAGCCTGAAGTCATAGCAGAAGTTAAAAATCAAAGTCTATCACAATGCCAGCTGTCTTGTTGCACACTTCAGGATAGCTCATGTATGCTCACAAACTGCACAAACTACTTCCACAGTAAAGCCTTACAAATGCAGGAAAAATTTTAACTGTTCCTATCACAAAGATGAAAGCCAAGTGTTTTCTTTTTCCAGAAACAGATGGGAAGGTTGGAATTGTTTAAAAATGTTCAATCAAAACAAGATGTAGTAGCAGCAGTGATGTGTTCACCTATCAACTCACATCAGAGAAATATAAAAAAAACATATTTTTCTCCATTCCCAGACTAGATTTTATTGCATTGCATTATGCACATTTTAGTGTCACTGTCAGGAACAACGGGGCTGCGAGGTTAAACATGCAGCTGACAGACAAACTACACAGTCCTAATCTGTTCTCTCTTCAACCTTTGTTCCCATAGTAACGGGTTCATGGTGTCAGGGGCTGCTCTGAGGCCCCCCACCTGTATACAAGGAGGAGATATCCTTTGGTTCAACCATTAGCTCCAACAACTATCAACACATCAGCAGCTTGACAAATTGTTTCACATATGTGAAAATAATTGCCACATGAGCAATGATAATATAGGCATATACTGTAAGTTCTGAGCAAAATGAAACATTGGTTTCATGCTGTATATGGCGTCCCAGAGGTGACATTGTCATTCAACATGCATTATCAATAGGACTAGAACATTTGATTCATTACATTAACTGAAAGTATTTGCGATATTGTTTTTTAAAGCTTAAAGCTTTAAACAGTTGATAAAATAAATCAAGAAATTATATTACACCCTTTGAATCTTGGGCTAGTTTTCAACTTCCTTTATTTACAGTTTTTTGTTCCTATATGTCTTAGCTAGGCATGCCATGCACTTTTATAGTAGGCAGGTAGTTTATTCAGAAATGTCTTATTTTAGCATGCCAGAGTTACCGTCCATGTTCAAGGACTGTTTTGTATTTTGCATTTGAGTATGGTAATTTTCTGTTTCTCTAAACACTTTAGCCTGAGATTTCACTGTTTGTGTGAAGCATTGCTCCTTTTTTGCCATGGAGTTAGATGTGGGCTATACTGCAAATCTGCATCATAAAGATTTGTGGTTGCAGTGTGAAACTAAAGGTTTCAGAATGTTTCAAACAAACTAGTTTAAATGTCATCCAAACATGTATCAAGACAAATATATGTTATGGTTGGGTATGTTCTCTCTTCGAAGGCATAGATAAATAGTGATGGAAGAATTTTGTGTTAAAACAGAGAGCTGAAGAGAGAAACTCATGTATATCACCTCAGCACACCTGGCCATCACCTTAGAAAACCCAACAAGCATTTATGTTTTGAAAAGTTACAAAAATTGTCAGATGCAGCCAAATTCCAATGTAGGACAGGTGTGGGGCTTTCTGATACTGTCCAAAGATCTAAAATGAAGTTAACTGGAAGCCTACTGACTCTCCACCAGCAGTTTTCAGTGACCTACAGCGTCACACTCCATGTTTTATTGCTTGTATGATAGTGAGGTTATGTATAAGTATGTTGAAGGAAAAGATCAGTCTAGATGTTTTGTATGTGTACATGTAATTTTAAAAGATCAATGTTGGATTTGATAAAAAAAAGTAGTGTAGTGCTGCACTGTTACAGCGCAACTGTTTGATCACAGGAATAATTCATATCATAACTTTAACTGTATTTGTGGGTGGATCCAGAATACCATCATTGAGTGCTGTATCACAACATGGAGCTAATCTTCCCTTGTCGAAGTACAGTTTGTAAGTATCCTGTAAAAAAAAAACACAAAAACAAAACAAGGGAAAATTGTAAATGTGTTGAAAATAGAAAATGCTACATTTGAGAAATGGGGGGAAATGGAAACAGATTTATTGTTGCTCTGCTCGTTTCTTCATGCTTGTCACACAGTGTCGTGACAGTTATTCTCATTCTGTTTCAAACTCAAATGGTGTCCTCTCAAGCCCTCCAACCCCACCCTCCATATACAGTCCATGATACCCAACAGAAAACATGGTGATGAAGTAGATGAGGGAACCAAAGCCTCCCAACCCCATGTTTTTAAGGTTGTGTTGTTTTTTCTGTTCTGTTTTTGAGGCACTGGTGACATTCCTGGCACTGAGCGTTTTGTTCTCAATTGCAAGCAGCTGCCCACTCCCATTTCCAGAGAGCAGACTCTATCTCCCGTGGGATCTGCAGCATTTTTTTTCTACGAAATCGTTCCAACAGGGTACCTTTTAAACATTTTTCACATTTTCATCCCACTAGTATGCACATATCAAGTTTGATGGAAAGTGCTGCCCCCTGCTGTTTGCATTTAAAACTGTACATTAAAGTCATTGTATTATTATTATATCATCTAGTTTTTACTCAGAATGAACTACAAAGGCAAACTAATGACATCACTGCTAAGGCTAGGCCAAGTCATTTGGTGCACAATACTGTGACAGGGCTACACAAAGTATTTATACTGTACTACAACTATGTTATTATGTTATTATATTATATGCCTGTGAGGTTGCTCTGTCCTTAAATAAGATTAAGAGTTTTGTACGATTAAGCGGAGGCACAGAGATGTTTTCAACGTAATGTTAACATTAGCATGCAAACATGCTCACATTGACAATGCTAACATGCTGATGTTTTGTAGGTAATGTTTACTATGTTCAACATAGCAAGTTCTGCCAGTTTTTGCTAATCTGCACTACACACAAAGTACTGCTGAGACTGTCTTGTATGTTATTAGTACTGATCAAAGTGGTGGACTTACTGGCTGACCCACATTGCCATGCCTCAAAGTACAAGCTTAGCATGGCAAAGATAGTTTGTCTTAGCTTAAGTTTGTCTTGAGCTTATGGATGCAATGTTGGTGCAATTGGCCTGTGTGTGCGTCCAACACTTTATTCTAAATTAAGATATTACCAAATACGACTTGTCGCGCTCGCCATCCTCGAAAGAAACATAGCTCCGTCTGAAAAAGCATATTTGGCAATTTTTTGGTGAAGGTGAGTGCCCTCTATATACTCTGCTCATTTCTAGGGGACAATGGAACTATTCTGCAAGAATGGTTTGAGAATTTTTGTTCTTTCATGTTTTGGTGTGAATGGAATCTTTTACCTGACTGGAACTTACCTATTTTTTGGAGAAATAAAGCTACAAATCTTTAACAGCCTCCTTTAAAATCTACAGGGCCTGTATATTTGTTATATTTGTCACTCACCCGAGAATAAATCGTCATGTTTTTGGTGTCCCCCTCAGCTTTGGCTATTCTCACAATCCAAAAAGTCCACTTGTACATAAGAAACATTAAAAACTTATTGCCATCAGAATGCCATGAAATACGGCATGATGATGTTCTGACCTTGAGGCTGACTGGAATGGAGTACATCCATGCTACTAAAAGGGTGACCTCTATTTTGACACTACATGAGCTCAAGGGGTGAGAATTTGATATGCAAAACAAAAGAAGTCACATCGAATGAAATTAACTTCCATGGAGCTCGTGTCAGATAACAAAAAACAAGAACAAAGCTTAAATTGGAAAACAGTTACTAGAAATAGATGATGGTCAACACTTACTGTACCACAAACCATTCAACACCGCAGGATCTTTGCTGGTTCACTCTTAAAGACAGGACCCCCTCTGAGAAAAATTACTTCACATTTGACAGCTGAATGTGAAAAAGAAACTGAATGAACAGCAGAAACAGACAACATCAAGTGCCTGTGAACACCAGACCAAAACTGCTCACCACATCCACTGGGAAGAGGTCAAAGGTCACGTTCTGATGATGGTCTGATACCAAAGACCATCTTTAAACAGGGACAGAGACAGGTTACCATCTCCCCCATATACAAGCACCTGTTATCATCTGACCGAAATTCAATACTTGATGATACCGGAGCCATCTCCATTCACTGAAGAAGACCATGAGATGCAGTTGAAAGTTTTGAAAAGTTGTTTATGACCTTAAATAAATAAAAGTGTGACGTTGGGAGGTCTGTGTAGGAGGATCATCAAGAATGTGTAAAAAAAAAAAAAAGGCCTAGACTTTACTGCATCTTCAGGTCCCATATGTATACTAGGAATAGGATCATATTCCTGCATATTGAAAAGGAAATCATTTTCACAGTTGAGTAAAATAGGATGGGCGTCACATTCCACAGCACAGTTGATACTGATGAAAGGAAAAGCAGGTATGCATGCATCAGTGTTCTTTCAGCAGCTCCAGCAGGAAAAACAATACAAATAGCAAATAGTTCAGTGCAGTGTGATCTAGCAGTGACATGGAGATTTGTTTCAGGAGGACTGACCAAAAGGAGCATGCAGAATTTGTCAGAAAGGAGTGCACAAAGTGGTGGGAATGTGGAAATAAATCACTGTAGTTGTCCATCCTCAGTCTATTGGTGTGCATTTACAAAAGAGTGACTTACTTAAAGGTTTTCTTTAGGCCTTTTCTTTTGGCGTCATTGGACAAAAATGCCATATTAACCATGCTGCATATTGTAATTCAAATGGTCTGGGTTAAGGTTAATTGTATCACTGCAGTGCAAAGAAGTAACAATGTATCTGATCATTGTCACATCAATAGTAAGCTACAGGCAGAAAGTGAACAGTTGCTGTCTTGATTCCAGCTCAACACCAGATTTTTCTTTTCACAGAGCCTCCAGCACTGGAAAGATTTACATGCTGGCACATGTCACCATGGGGCAGCCTCCAGTTGCTGTCTATATTTTAGGTAAAATGTGGAAGGAGGCAGTAGGGGGAAATGGGAGTTCTCGTCCTCAATTGAACATTAATCTTGTGGATAAATGGAGCAAGTGAAAAGGATACTTAGGGAGAGATATCCCTCTTTGGACAGTCCTCAACAATAACAAATAAAGTAAAGCGCTGCTGGCAGCTTGGAAGTAGAGGGGAAGCGAGAGTTGAGGATGTCTAGCTTGCTGCTTCTTCATTCTGTACAACACAACCTGCACAGTTTCATTTTTTGACACTGTGTGCATCTGAGAAAGATTTATGATCTCAGTTATCGTACGCAACTAGACACAGGATTGTGTTTTAGCTGCTAAAACACTGTCATATTGTCCATGTTTCCATTCAGTCTCAGTACTCTCACTCAATGTATTCTGACAGCCTTGGAACTGTGGGAAAGGCTGCCCTCAGCTGTTGAAATGCTACTGCATGACACACCATCAGCCATGAAGATTCAGATAATAATGGCCTTCCAGACAATAGCACGTGTTGATGTAAATGGAATAAAATAAACATAGGATTATACACCTCCAAATTGTGTATTTGTCTTAATGTCAATGGTGATATTCTATATTTTCTATCCCAAATCAAAAATGAATTTATCCTACAAACAAGCACTATGTGTGTATCCAAAAGACTGAGGACTTTATTCCTCTTTGCTATAGTTTCTCCATTGTTGTCCAAAGACTATTAAAAACACATCATGTTCCTTCATTACCATTAACTGAACTATATTTGTCTGTTCTATTCCATCTATCTCAACAAGTGCTGTTGTCTGGGAGGCCATTTATGTTTGAATCTTCATGGCTGATTCATTGCCACTGTAGTTTATTTTGGTTCAATGTCACATACACAGTCCTGCTATACCAAATGTGGATCAATTCGCTGCTGAAAATAGTCCCCAACAAATGCATTATTTACTCCTGTTTGAGTAACATTTGCTTAAACTGCAGTGGTAAACAACCAAAGTGAACTGAGACCATTCAGTATTATAAACCTATATACACGACTTGACTTCACCTGATTTGGCTGCGCTGCTGCTGATACCAGCACAATCACTGCCTTTGAACACAGAAGAGACTGCTTGGGGGCTTTAGGGCCCGCCAGATATGTTCATGTACCAGTCACACGGCAGACTTAGTGCTTGTTATCCTGTGGATACTATTCTCGCTGCCTGTGGGTTAAACCTAAAAACACATGGGGCACAGGATGTGAACCCCAATCTTTAGTATCAAAGTCCTGTACTTTTGCTATGACTTTTTTTCAGTATAAGAATATCATATTTCCTAGATGGGAAAGACTAATTTAACATAATCCAGGCAACAGTTAAGCTAAGCAACAGCAAAGTAAAGTAGTGGTATTTTGAAGAAGACATGGTTTCCTACTGCTATAAGCACCACCATTACTGCTACTGGAATGCTATCACTCCATTTACTACCAATATTTTCACTATTATTGTAAATGCAGCAACTAATGACAATCATTTCAAGATCATAGCAGCAAATTCACCCTTTAATAGACAGTAGAATCAGTCTATCAATCTTTTCTGGGTTTTAGCAGTATGAGTCTATATGTATATGTGTCTGTGTGTGTGCAATTGAGCACGTATTAGAGTCATATTAGAGGAGTTGTTAGTTATTGAAGACTCTCCATGTGGCCCTCAGGAACAAACACAGTGAAAACACAGCTGTGGATGTCCAGTCATCTGACAGGCCAGACCTCTACCGTGGAGGCCAGAGCATCCGTCTGCCTGAGGGGTCCAAACCCTTCGCTGCATCCCCACCTCATGCCGTTTGCTTTATTTACTCTTTGGTCACATGTACCCCGCTCTGTCGCAGCAGCTCTGGCAGAAGCAGTTAGCTTCCCCATGCCTCCCCTTTTTCTTTCTGCAGATGTTACAGAGGTTTATTTTTATTTAGAGGGCCTTTGTTTTCTTCAGTTGCATCAGTAAGCTGTTCTTCCACCGGTGGGGTCACATGCCTTTGTGTCAGACTGTTTCTAGCAGTTGGACAGCTGAATATTCTGGGGCCGGAGTGCTCATGTGCTCCACCCGAGCCCTCAGAGGGGTCTTACTGCCTGTGATGCTCTGATTAAAGATCTGATGGTGAACTTGGAATCGTACACAAAACTTCTCCCCACCTGGGAAATGTTTTTTATGTTTGCAATTTGAATTGAGACGAAGCAGCAAAACATTTGTACAGAATCGATTTTTTAAATGATTGGTTGTTAATTATAGCAAAATTAACTATTGCTGATTTTCCCTGGGATCCACTGGAACATTCACAGAGCCTTTTTGGTTTTTGGACCTCAGTTTGGAAGCTGAGTTCTTTTGGTGAACACTACTGCTTCAGTTGCTGATTTATTTTGATATACCTTTTAATTACCATGCTCTTTTAAAGTAAACCCTGAACAAGAAGACATAAATATATAACAACATAGGACACAGATGAATGTTAGTAAGTATTAGGAGCCACAACCTCAAAAGCACAGGCCCTTTTAGTTTTAAACCTAGAGACCTCAGACTCTGACCATGCAGAGCACTATGTGCCATCACCAGAACTTTGAATTGAATTCTGAATTTGATGCGGAGCCAGTGAAGAGCAATCACATGAGATGTTTTGCTGAAGGAGTACTCCCTCAGACAGGATCAAGACAGGACGAGATAAAAGCATAAATTAACATATCCATCTTGGTTTGAAACACAATGGGTCTGAGTTTTGCAATGTTTCTCAGTTGAAAAACTCTCCAGAAACAAATCAACCACTTGACATGTTGTTTGAGCCTGGTCCATAGTGACATCTAGATTTCTTATGGAGGATTTAACATCATGAGGTAAGAGACCCAATACCTTTATGTTCAGGACAGGACTGGGTGGAGCAAGAACTTCTGTTTTGTTAGCATTGGGTTATAAGAAATCTGCCATACAGGCAGTTATTTATTAAACTTGATTAAAATGTTTTTTTTTATTTAGCTATGTTGTGTGGCTTGTAAAACTGAATATCATCTGTATAGCAGTAATATGAGATACTATTCAACTGTCTTATTATCTCTCAAACAGAGGCAAACAGAATCAGACCAAGAACTGAACTTTGAGGATCACCACAAAACAGAGTTTTAGATGATGAGGTGAAGAAACTCATGCCACAGAGGTAGGAGGAGAAGCACTGCAGGGCAGACCCACCCTCTGATGTAATTGATTTTACCAACAAAGAATTAGATTAGAAAAGTAAATAGCTCCTCTTTCTGATCATCATGCTTTTCAAAATCTGTGGCCAATGGTTGAAGGTTTCTGCTTGTAGTGGATTGCAGTAACTTGGACCTTTCTGCAATGCCCTTTGTAAAGGTGCTGCTTTGTTTTCAGATGAGAAAATAAATAAACCAAAGTAGTAACCATGTTGGCTGTGTTTTGTTGGTTATGCTTCATTCTTGCAGTGTTAGAATAAAGTGTAAGCATAAAGGACTTGATAGTGAACTGCTTCTTGTGTCTTGCACTCTGATCTGTGGAAGATGATCTGATCTTACAACAGGGGTAAGCTGATCATTCATTATATGTAATTAATCAGCTTTTTTAAGATTTTAAAATGTATTCAGTGAATGCCTGAGTCTACCATATCACAAGGCAACCTTCCATAAATGAGTGAAAGACAGCAAAGCTGTGTCTTCATGGCAGTTGATCAGATTTGTACATCATCAAAGACAGAGCGGACAGCAAAGGTTGACCAACTAGATTAAGGGAGTCATGTCTAACAGAGAACTTACTCATACACTAAAGTCTTGCAACCCACCTCCCCCAGTGCCTCTGTGGGGCATCGTGTCACTTCCTCCTTGGAGTTGAAAGTCCTAGAATCTTCATAAGTTTTTCCACCTGCTCCTCTGCCTCTGGTGTGAGGCCCACTGGAGCAAATTGACAGGATTTAGAGCCTCCGTGTTGATTCAGCTTCCTCTCGTCCAAAGCATTCCCTGAGTAACAGATCCTGTGTGTGGGACAGGGGGCTGCAGGGGGTGGATGTGGCTTGGAGCGATCCAGATGACATGTTTAAGTTAATAAATAACTGATTAAAGTAATGCTGTTTAAATGTGTTAAACTAAGTGGCGAAGCTGGTGAAACCTTATCATCTGGAGTCAAACCGAAAACTATATCTTGTCAGCCGGTCTCTGTATAAGGCCTAGAAACCAGAATGTAGCAGTTCACTCCCTCAGTACACATGCCACACTGCAGAGGGGAAGAGTTAAGAAAACACACACACTCTCACTTTGATGTTCACTATTCGCTCACCTATGTATAGCCACAAGAACACATTGGAAGATATCGATGTGTCCAAAAAAAGATAATTGAAGTTGTAGCTGGGTGGAAGTGACATGACATGAAAAGCGTTCTAGTCAAAGAAAAAAAGAGTATTGCCTTGCATCTGGCAACCAAGACAAAGTGTATCACATCTGATGAATTACCCTGATGTATTCTGAAACATACAATGAAAATCTGTCATTGTAGTCTGCACAATGCAATTCTTCATCAAAGGTTTAGGCCTACACGTATTGCTAGCCACATGGTTAGCAAAAAAAGCCATAGAGAAATTTAAGAAATGGGACAAACACTGAAATGAAGCTGAAATAATGTTGAGTTTTGAGTATTACAAGTTTTCTTGTCACCATTCATCTCTAAGTGCAAGATGTTCTTATTGGCTGCACCAAACCATTAAAACAAGTGGTACTTCACACACTCACACAGATGTAAATGAAAATCAGGATTTCTAGTGTAAATATTACATAGTCATTGTGTGATTTCATTTTGAGTCCCAGATGTTTCAGATAATCTTTTAGTTCCAACTTTGTATTTTATGTTTTTGTCTGATTACCACTTGCACATTGTCCAAGGTGTATTAAAGGAAATTTGGTATGTCAATCCTATTTGTTCATTTGCAAACAGCTGCTTCCTCCATCTCATCCATCCATTCTTCTAATACTTTTTTTCTAATACTAGTTTATTTGTGTTGATATCAATCAGGTTCAACCACTTCTGCAAATGTTTGTGGCATTTTTGCTTTTCAGAGAACAAATAAATACATTATTGTGTAATGGGATCTGATACACAGTGTTGGGAAGGTTACTTTTGAAATGTAATAGGTTACAGATTACTAGTTACCCTCATTAAAAAGTAATAAGTAATGTAACTATTTTGATTACTTCATTAAAGTAATGTAACATATTACATTTGATTACTTTTTGATAACTTTACTTTAACAAATGTTTTAAACTGGGCAATAAAGCTGAAAAGTCCTAAAATATACATTTAAACCAGGCAGTGTAAAACTCCCAACAGTTCTCAACACAGATTACTGTCTCCCCCAGTGTAGCCTAACATATGCATGTTATTATTATTATGAAATAAAGTGATATTCTATATAGAATACGGTTTACACCCAATGATCAACCATGT
>JAVQJL010007131.1:0-11537 GCA_036024295.1 Nannoperca obscura
TTAAGTAATTATTGCACACTTTCTGTAAATCCTATAAACTTCATTTCACTTCTCAAATATCACTGTGTTTGTCTGCTATATGAAATATTTAACTGAAATTGCTGATCCGAACAACCAATGATTTATAAAGGAAAATCTTGAAAATGATCAGGGTGCCCAAACTTTTGCATGCCACTGTATTTTTTATTGGCTGTGTATTGTGAACCTTCATGGCATTGTGAACGCAGAACATGAAAGCAAACAAGAAACATGTCATCTGATTTTTACATTTACATACAGCTCTACACAACATACCTTGGATATGTGTTCACACCACCTCACTACAGGCAACATAATTGCATTTCAGTGTTTTTTTCTTTCGTAAGATATAAATATAAACCACAGACCTTCTATAAACAATGAGAATCCTTCACTGTTTAACGTTCAACAATATCTATTCTAGAGAGAAGAGACACACCAGATTCTTAACCACAAAAAAATCGATTAGTTCTATTGTGTATTTCCAAAATGATTCATGAAATTAACCTAAAATTAAAATACTTGTGAAAGACAATGACTGCTGGTGGAGGAAGAATGAAATAGAGCAGAAGTAAATAGCCCATTTGGTGACAGGTAATGTACAATATTAGCCCCACACCAGCCTCAATTTGCAATCTGCAGCATGATGGAATAAAAAAGAACCCTCAGTCTTATTGGAAGATACTATCGTTGCCCATGTGAGTAAAGTACCAAACAGCAATATGGGCCGTCTGCCAGCAGGCAATGCATGTGTGTGTGAGTGAGAGAGTGAAAGTGAGAGAGAGAGAGAGAGAGAGAGGGTCAGAGTGCGAGGCAGAGATATGGAGAAAGTTACACGGAAAGGTTGCACTCAAGCTGAACTCTGTGGGTCAGCCTAGGCCAGACAAATATGTGCACAGAGTGGATGACTTGTGCACTCTGGTCCCCCTGTGTAGAGACCACTTCAGGCACACTCCTGCAGGCCTTACTGGCTCTTAGTCCCATCTCTCTGCGTATATATAGTTGGAGCTCCAATGCTTTTGACAGTATCTGAGTTGCTAACTGGGGTGCATGCAGAAGCAGTGTTCTGCAAAATCAGGAAATATTAGCATCAAATTAGCAGAATGGAATTATTTCATTCTGGTGTGGTTGAAATCCAGTGAGACAACAATGCAGCATTGGATCCCTACCTAAGTGTGTGTTTATGATTTGATGGCAGCTGCCACAAAGGGAGACACCAGCACACAGCAGCCTTCATCTAAATTCAAGAGGATTTCTATTGATTCCTTGCCATATGACCTCAGCATGTGAACGGCCGTGAGAAGAAAGTCAATCTCTGCTTAAATTCTATACACAGTCACAAAGGGCTCATTTTTGCAAATTTTCTTGCAATAATTCTGTTCCTTAGCTTTACATTTACCTTTCACGTTTTTAACATATTTCCTATCTTACCTCTAAGAGTATCTAGCCATTTAGCTAGTTTTGGATTTACTTATTCATGATTTGAGATATGTATTAATCTGTGAGATTTCTGTCACCACACCAAACCAGAAACAGTTTCCCTATTACTCCTGATAAATCACAAAGCACGTTGTTAATAAAGTTCCATTCAATTCTATTGTCTTGGGGTGGTGGCAGAAATCTCAGAGACGGATATCTCAGTCCCAAATAAATTGGACAAATAAATCCAAATACACCATCTCTGTACCTTTGACCAAAAAAAAGATAGAAAAGGTATTTCTAAGGTCCCGACCATCTGTGGTAAAGAGCGCAGCCTTCAACTGGATCTCATGGTCTTACTCAAGTGGACTCTGAGGTTGAAAGCTAGTAAGCGGCGGCAAAGTTGGAATGGTTTCTTTTTAGTCAAACTACTGCTGAATGACCTTTCATACCCAAGACTTGTCTGCATATTACAGTGAAAAAGTCTTGAAAGTTTTGAAATGTGGGTGAAACAACAGAATTTTTTTTTTGTTAGCATGAGAGCATTATGCAATATGTAATTTCACCACACATACACTTTATCTGTGACTTACATCACTCGTCCATCTATTTTGTAAACCATTGACTTTGGTGAGAATTTGGCAGGATACACCCTCAACAAGCTGTAACTGAGGAAACCTGAGCAGACAAGGTGAGAACATGCAAGCTCCACACAGAAGGGCTTCTGGTTGTGAGGTGACACCTGTATCTATTAAGCCAATATGTTGTCTAACATTTTAACCTGATAAAGATGAAGGACATTACTATCTGAAAGGCTTTTGCCAGGAGCCCTTTAAGCTTTCACTCCAATTTTATATTGTTCTTTTAAATGTACATTAAGAGTCAACCCTTGCCATGAGTGGAATGAGCCCTATCTATTCTGTAGTCCAATGGCAAATGTATTGTCATCACAGTCACACTAATATTTGGATAATAACTGCATTACACACTGTGAGTGCAGTTTTCTCTGGAGGAATATTAGCTTATCATCTAGGCTTTTACGTTGTGGGATGCCTGGACTAAAAGCAGTACCCAGCTGCGCAGCAGTTCATTGTGGCAAAACAATACAGTGTCTGTCATTAGTTATTCTCCCTTATGGCTCAGTGCTGGGAGGATAACTGCTTTCCCTGGTGCTTAAGATGCTCCTTCAATCCAACGGTGAAATACTGTGCCGATAGCAGCTGTCTGTGGAATGAAATCATAGAAATGTGGTTGTATGTGACCAGGCATGTGCTGACCTAGACGGTTAGGACAGGCCACTGCTTGCCGAGATAACCATACAGTAGCGTAGCCTGTGATATATTTTTATTTATATTTGTGCAGGATCATGCTCTGAACTTTGTAGCATTTAAAACCAGAATAGAGAGTTAAAAACAAATACCGCTGAGAGGAAACCAATAAAGAAAAAAATTCCCTGAGGGACAAGCTGCTTGAAGGCCTAGTCACATCAGCATTCAAATTAAAACATTGCACAGCTAATTCAATTAATTCCAATGGAATCACACAAATTCTTCATATGGAGTTCAACTTGTGTGAACTTTGAAGTCTGATTTTGAGGGGACGGAAAGATGGAGAGTACAAAATGGAGACACCTATAATAGCTTATTGGCTGCATTGTACCATCCAGTTTTATTCTCTTCTGTTGGAGTATAAACTGTTCGAAGAAAGAATAAGGGTTTACAGACAGTTTTAAGACTAAGAGTCCATGGTACAAATATGTCTTTTAAATAAACTTTTAAAAAACTGTGTGAACTTATTGTCTGGTTAGTGACCGAGTTAAGCTACCAAGTTTGCTAACTGACCTTTAGCAAGCTCTTTACCTCAAATAACAATTGTGAACAAAATTACAGGGGGGAGTAAACAGAACAGTAGGGAGCTAGTGTAACCGAGTAGCACTAGCCCTGCTGGCTGGCAAGTCAGTGGTTATCTTAACATCAAGCTTCTGGGACCAAATATTTTACAAAGACAGCAGATTCATTTCAATGTTCCATTTTCTGGTGTGCTCAGACTTTAATGCTATAACAATATGACTATGTTCAGAAACAGAGCAGGTATATCAGAAAAAGACAACATGCAAACCATATGTAGTCACAAATGCTTCAAGAGGAGGAGAAAAACGTTAGACTGTTTCTATAAATTGCACAATCATTGAATTGTCAACATTTATTCATGTTAATAGTGAAACAGAGGTGGATGAACACTCAATTGATTTGTTTACTGAGATGAATCAAATGAAACCCGCCATTACTTCCAATACTGCACACATTTGGGTATTTTTCTTTATAGACAGGGATGAAGGTGCATGGTCTGTGGGGTCAAATCTGTGGAGCTGCGACCAGCGTCAATATAGTCTCAAAATCCAGAAACAGAAAGTAACGAGACATTTGTAAACACAGGAAGCTTTTTAAAAGAGAAAAGGATCACGTCGGAGAAGTCAAAAATCTGTTAATGAAATATTTTCAAATCTTGTTTTTCAGTTACAAATGTTGTTATTCAATTACAAGTCATGTAATACACATTTACAGTGTAATTTAGCAACTAGCCCAAACCCCATGTTGTAACAAAGTGGAAAACAGCTGTTTGCAGCAAATGTCATTGTTGTTCCCTTGCAAGGTAAGGTAACCCTAATATTTCTCTCTTTGGTGGAGACCAAAACAGAGTTCATTGTTGTCAGCTGAACAGAAACAGGATCCAAATGAATGCTAGTGTGCTGCTGCACATTGCATTGCAATCATCCTAAAGTTACAGCAAAAAGGCATCAGAGTTTTGTAGAGCAAAATGTTCTTGAATGCCCAGATCAGTCACCTGATTATATCTACAGTACTACTATACTGTACGTTTCCTACCATGTTCCTCAGTGTGTTTAGAGACAAGCTATAATGTTATACTGTGAGCACAAGGAGAGGTGATAAGTCACTAAATACCGTGATATTAATGGCTATAGCAGTTTAATTTTCTGTGGTATAATAAAGGCCTGTGGCAGAATTTCTACAGCATATTGTGACCATGATTTGTGGTGTGAACACTAAACCTTCAAGCCCTTGGGATAATATTTAATATGTGCTGGCATTCTGCACAGATATTATTCCTCATTACATCCTTGACCACGGGGAAGTCATAACCACATGAAAGAAAAAAGATGTGTGCCGCTAACGGCTGCTACATTAAAGAACATAGATTGTAAAATAGGACGGCTGATCTAAATCTATCATCGCTGTAGCCCACATATGACAACATCAAACATATCAACATCAGTCTGGAAGTATAATGGCAGCAACAGAGAGGAATGTGCACGAGAAATCATTTATCTTCTGGGTCTATTTTAAGGCACTTTGTACAAAGTGGCTAGTGACGTTGCCAGAGAGCAGAGATGTTTGCAGCCACTGCATTTTGTTTTCGTCCGTTGCGTTGCACGTGCTTCCCCCTCTTCCTCTCGCTGCATGTGTCAGCTGCAATCATTCACAACACAAATGCTCATCTCAGAGGTGATGCATCTGAGAGAATATTTAGTGGCCATTATAGACTAGGGGTGTAACAATCCATCATCAACAATGCATCATCAATGCAAAGTGAAATCACTATCTTTAAGATATGCCTTTATTTTGAAATTCCCATGGCACATCTGGTCAGGTCAGGTTTTGTCCAAGTGCACCCCCTTCCTAAACATTCAAACAGTGCTAGCGCCAGGCAGATAATGGCAAGCAGCCAAGAAAAAGACGATGAGGACATTTATCTCTGGAATAAATCAGCAGTGTGGAAATATTTTGGATTTTGGAAAAAGGACGAGTCAGCAGACATGCCATATGCAAACAATGCTGTTACGAGATAAAATGCTCAGGAAACATCTTAAAAACAAACATACATAGCATTGACCCACCTGCTAACGTGCATCACAGCTGCCATGCCAACGACATGAGGCCTTACAAAGGTATGTAAATCCAAGGTGAGGAAGCAAACATTTGAATACTTCATATTTAAAATTGAAAGTTTATCAAGGGTAAAAAGAATAGATTGTTTATCATTTAAATGTCTGGAAGAGTGTAGCAATAAAACTGCCAAATCATATTTCAGTTCCTTTTTGTGAGGCAATTGATTGTGTTAAATGAGCATATGATCTCATCTCATATCGTATCGTTGTCCAGAATATAATATCAATATAATATCGAATCGTGATAAAACGTGTTATTTTCAACCCTACTACACACCAGACTACAATTCTATGGGCTCACTTAACTGAAGACTACGACACACTGCAATGTACTATATAAACGGTAGCTTACTGGCTGTGTACTGTACTGTACAGATCAGATGAGAGTTTATTATATCTGTGCAATCAGCATTATAGATATAGCTACACAGATTATAGAGTGAAGTCAATACACTATTCCTGTAGATCTGGGAATATTCCATTACCTAATTTTACAACCCAATAGTGGGATATTACATTTGTCTAGTGTCTAGATATTGTATACCCTTATGCCCTTTGTATAAAAATCTAATTCAATATATCAGTGAAACATGACAGTATGTAATTAACTAAATCACTTTTAAAAAAAGACAATAGTTAAGACAAACTATTTAGGGTCTATGTGGAGCATTTTCACATCAATAAATCATTTGGAGAAATTAGTATAATTAGCAGAAACAAATGAGACCACCACTGAGAGAGGGCCTGGCAGCCACTCAGCCGCGCTCTGCATTTTTACTTTTGTGCACCACCACGTCAAGTTTGGCTGGAAATCTGTTGGATTGCTTTACAGCACAAAAACAGGATGAGGGTCTGCTGTTGCCAGTGCAGATGGAGCTAAAGTTGTCAGAGTTGCTGCCAGTGGCAGATGGTGGAAGGAGTGAAAGGCAAATGGGAAAATGTCTTCCAACATGTTTATTCTATTCAGTGGAGCCAGAGAGAAAAACCTTTGACTGAAGAGGTGACCAGGAGCAACAGGGTTAAAAAGGATTGGAGTTTTTATTGTGAGACATGCTATCGCTGACAAGACGGCTATTGTGATAGAAGCTATCAGCAAGTTCCAATGCTTCATGTTTACTCTGGTAAACCAACCTAAATGTATAGACTATAATATTTTCTATACTATAACATATTTTTTCTTTCTTTAATATACTGGGACCCTCTAGAAGGCCGAGGTAAAGGCTTTGCCTTGAGTGAGACATCCATGCCTAACTTGACCTGTTTATTAGAGGCAGGGCCTCCATCAGTACGGTGGTGGAAATCTGGAAATGAAGTCTTTCTGAAGTATTTTGAGTATGTATTAAGCTTTCTGAGCAGGGAGGACCAACTATCATACACACAAAGGGTGTCTGCAGATTAACCATTGGCTTGGTTTCCATAATTTACCATATCCTGGGATATGTACGCAGATTGACTAAACATAAGAATCATGAACTTTCACCTACTTTAGGTTACAGATTGGATTAGTAACAACCACGAAGAGCTGTTAAAAAGAGTATGAGTATGTAGGAAAGCAAATGGAAGATCAGTAGTCTCTATATTGAAGATTATTTTAGGATTACATTTACAAGGTTTCACCTATCATCACACAGGTGTTGATCCAGGAAGATGGAGCCGTACACCAACTGAGCAACTCATGTGGCACTGACATACAGAATGAAAGGCAGGTACTATTAATTAACTATTAAACTATTTAAAGAGACAGACAAGAGAGTACTAATTATGTTGATTATTGTCTAAAAGGTTGGAACACTCAACCACGTCCTATAGTATTGTGAATTATAAGAATTACACAGAATTATAACATATGCAATATTGTTTGGACCTAATGTTTTTATCATTTAATACAATAACCTACCTAACTGACTAGTATCTGAGCTTTAGTGAACATACAAATGTGCACAAATGCCAGGCAGCTGTATCCTGCTTTACAAATTAGAGTAACTCTTACATGTTCATGAGCAAACATAAGTAGAGTTAACACTAATTACTTCCACTGTCAATCACTAGTCTACAAACACAGCACTTGGCAATAGCAGCGCACTGAAAACCCTTGTGAGATGTTTTGGCAGTCACCACCATCATGGAGGTCTTGCTTCCATTTTTTTTGCTACTGCCCATCAAAAGAAATGCTCAACTGATCCAGGGCTCTAAGCTCATTTCTTTGGGTATTTGGGAGCTAATATAACAACACAGAAACTGATATCTGACAGCAGTGGATGAAACAGAAATGATCAGCAGTGTCCTGTTTAGTGGTGTTCAGAGGAATGTAATTGTGGACATGAGGAATGAGGGAAGTAGGACTGTGAAACCTAAACTGATCCAAAGAGGAGTGACACCTTGAGGCTCACTTGTCAGGTCTGTTTTTGACTGTATTTCAATCCAGCTCTGCAGTTCTCTTTCCAAATAAAAATATTTATTAAAAGTCAGAGCATTGATGTACTGAATATGATGCCAGAAATTTAATAACATAGGAATAAGAAAGCTGTGTTTCAGTGGACTCTGATATTTACTATGTGCTTAGGAAGTTATGGTTTCCAGCTGAGCTCATGCAACACATTAACCTGAGGGAATGTCTTACTACAATATCCAATAAAACAGAAAAGCCAAATTTAACAGTATGAAGAATAGAAGCCAAGGAGAAAAATCCGACATGAGGGCATTTTGTAAGAAAAGTTGCATTTTGAAAACACCCATTTCCAAAAATCCAAAACGGACTGATATTTTGCAGCTACATGTGCTCAGTGCACCATAAGTGAAACCAGAAGATCTTAAATAATGTATGAAGGGTCTGATTCCTTTGGATAATATCATTCAAAGACCTTCATCTCTCTCCTCCCTGCCTCCCAATACGCACGACACAAGTCAGAGTTGAGGCAGGATTTTCAAAGCAGTCTCTTCCTGTTCCCTTATCTCCATCTCCTCTCTCTTCCTGCCATTCAGACCCCTTTCCAGAGCCATGCTGCAGCTCTGACCTCACTTCCTCTGTCATTTCCTGCCTTCTACTTAAACCCTGCTAACGCTACGCCGGCACAGGTGATGAACTTGTACTACATCATTGTGCAAAATCTGGGTTGAAATGTCAGCTAGACCACAATGCACCAGAGATAATTAAAGCTGTTGTTCTTTTAGCCAGAGAAATATGTTCACTGACTACGTCCATCTGTGTAACACTGATGCTATATTGAGGTTCTCAAATGTTTTTTGTGTCACAAGCTCAAATACAAAGGGGTCAGAGACTTACATTTAATAGGATTTTGTCTCAGTAAACCCTGTTAATATGAACAAATATTGTTGATGGCTGACTACACCCGGGCAGAAGGTCTGTGTAAATATAAACAAGAGTACATTTATTGTGTGTAACCGCTCGTTTTGTGAGGGGAGAAACTTTGGGAAGTTAGTTAATCTGTTTCCAACCTTTCTTCTATAATTCCATAATATCATTTTGCGTAAATTAACGTGAACAACATTAACACCTCTGCCATATTATCTTCTTATAAAGTTGCTAACATGTTAGCAAACAATTAGCTATTTACACATCCAGTGGCCACCTTGCATGTATAAGTTTTAAACATCTACAGCTGCTAAATGATCCACTATAGCTGCGTTTCCACCACTGCAGTCCAGTTCAGTTCAGTTCAGTTTGTTACACATGAATGAATATTATGGATAGAATGGTTATTTTTGCATTTGCACTGGCAAACGTTGCAGATGATACCAACAGAACCATTTCATTCTGTCCCCTTTTTTCATTACTCCTCTGTTGAGATACCTAGCACACTGACCTGGGACTTAAAGGTGGAGCTCGAAACACTGCAGTCCACTGATTGGTCAACAGAATCATCACTTTCTGGGCAACAAAGGACTCAATGTACAAACCCGCCATTTAAAATATCCCACTGATTGCGAAAGATACTCTAAACACTACATACAAATTATTTATTGTAATTCTGAAAATGTCTGCGTGCAGCTCCGTCCAGTGGACGAACAATGGGGTGCGGACGTTGTTTACTGTGTCTAAAAAATATGATCTTACGCTACTTGCGTGGTTGATGCTGCTGGGATAAAAACCCCGCCTACAATTAAGAGTACTGTCTGCAGTGGAAACGCAAAACAGATCTAGGGTTTAGGTACATGCAGGTACAGGTTTCAAGAGTAGTTTACCGAAAGTGTTTGGTGGAAACGCAGCTTATTTCCACCTATGGAGATAAATCGATCTCATAATGATTGCAAATGCCTATTAACAGATTTGCAACCATGCACAATGATTTGTGTGTAAGTTTGGGAGCTCACAAATGCGTGTTCCAGTCCACACACACGTATCAAGCAATTTGAACATATTTTTCCATTTATAGTCTATATTAGAGTCTACAGTTGGTAAATGTATCTGTTCTAATTGAGATGTGACGAGCTATTCTGTCAATTTATAAAAACATCTTTCCCACTTTGAAATTGCGCATGAATCCACCGAACGTCCTGATGTCCCAGTTTTCGAGCGGAACTTAAACGCAGCATGCCTTTGCAAATCTTTTTGGAGCCTCTGGTGTTAAAACAGTCTCAAAACTACGCACACGCGTGTAACCTGATCTGTGCGTATCAGGCGATCCGTGCACGTGCATTCAGACAGAACGTTTTGAAAGCGAAAGTAAACAGATCTGTGAAGTTGAAGGTGAGCATCTGTGTGTAAAATGTTAATATTTCTTCAGGTTGTGATGTGCGCATTTGCTAAGTAGTTTTACAAGTGTTCAAATTGCTTGATACGTGTGTGTGGATTGGAACACGCATTTTTGAGTTCCCAAACTTACACACAAATCATTATACAGGGTTGCAAATCTGTTAACACGCATTTGCAATACTTATGAGACTGCTTTATCTCCATACATTTCCACTTACAATTAACACTGAAAATCCCAGTGTGCTGTGAAGAAACTGTATTTTGATGTGTGATATTTTCCTAAAACCGTTAACTACATTATTTCTCATCATAACCAGGCTTCAATTCTGAATTTAAAAACTAGATATAAATAAACTCCATTCCATTCCATTCTCCTCCGCTTATCCGGGTCAGGTGGACGAAGCAGACGAAGTTACATGGCCCACACTTCTCTGTCCTCAGTCAGGGCCTCCAACTCCTCTGGGGGGACCCCGAGGCGTTCCCAGGCCAGCCGAGAGATATAATCTCTTCAACGTGTCCTGGGTCTTTCCCGGGGCCTCTTCCCTATTGGACGTGCCTGGAAGACCTCCCTAGGGAGTTGACCAGGTGCCCAAACCACCTCAACTGACTCATTTCGATGCGGAGGAGCAGCGGTTCTACTTTGAGTCCCTCCCGGATGTCTGTATTTCTCACCCTGTCCCTGAGAGTGAGCCCAGACACCCTACGAGGGAACCTCATTTCCGCCGCCCAAAGCTAGTGACCATAGGTGAGGATAGGAACATAGATTGATTGGTAAATTGAGAGTCTCCCGGCCATGGACGTGGTGTTTAGATTTTAAGCTAATGTATGTATCAAGCATACTTGGCACAGATACTACAGCACAGAGAACTGCACATCCTAAATCGTGTGAGTCATTGGCGGAGCAGTCAGTCAATCCCACCAACCCAGCAAATCAGACATGTGATTGGACCGTACATTGGCAGAGAGCAACAATAGGTTAAGAGCAACATGCTCCCGCCTCCTTTTTTTGTTTTGTTTCGAAAACAGAGTTTTGGAGTTTCAAACCTGAGCTGTGTGAAAACACTGCCAGGAATCACATGACTCGCAGACTCGCAGATGAAACTCTGAAAAGTGTGTTGTTAAGTGTTGTTAACTACACTCTGAAAAAACTGTCTGCAGTATGAGTGCAAATATAAAGATTCGCCCTTTCAAACCTCAAGTTTCAACATATAAAAACTTTTTTTCAGAGATACGAGCTCCAGTTTTCAGACCACCATTTACTAGGTTTCAAACCTGGAATACAAATCAGGCACAATGGGAGAACAGTGCCAGGTTTGAAACTCTGAAAACGTGTTGGCTATACTCCGTAAAAGAGTGTTGCATTTGTAAAGAAAGAAAACTCAGATACAAAATTATTTTTGCGAAGATTAAAAAAAAAAA
>JAVQJL010007133.1:0-13312 GCA_036024295.1 Nannoperca obscura
GATCTTGCAGGAGCTTAAGAAGAAAAAAGGCATCAAAGAGGAATTGCAGCTAACCAGCAAACAGAAGGAGATGATGCAAATCCAGTTGGAAAAGGAGGCCGCTATTCGCAAGAGACTTCAATGGGTATGGATGTAGCCCAGTCACCATAATGAATTCTCTAAAACTGAGTGCCTGAATTGTGACAGTCTTAGTTTCTCCTTGTTGAGCTGCGCCATGCTTCTTGTCACCAGCTGGATGTGGAGCTGCAGAGCGTGGTGGGTCTGCTGGAAGCCACCCTGAAAGAGAGACCACTTCAGATCACCAGGGAGCTCCCGGCTGTCCTTCAGGTCCTAATGCCGCTGCTACAATCCCCTCTGGCTGCTCCACGCATCCAGCAGGTCTTCCTGGACATCGGAGTGTGCCTTATGCCCAAACACCTTCACTCCCTAGGTACACTCCTTGTCTTTGTCTTGGTATTGTAATGTATTGATATTCACGGCCTCAGCACCTTGAGTCACAGTCTGTTTTGTTGTTTCCCCTTCTAGCCATGCTTGTGGGACATGTGACTTTACGGCTGCTCAAGCCAGAGTGTGATCTGGACGAGGCCTGGGGACAGGAGGACCTGGACACAGCAGCCCACCGCACCATACTGCTGCTGCACAACCACACTGTCCCACAGAGAGAGGCCAAGACTGGTGGTGAGCACAGTCATGGACACTAATGACAGTTACAGTCACAATATACTGTAAACGCCAGAAGCAGCCCCATTTATTTTCAGCATATAGACACACATGCACACTTTTATTCTGAATCATTTGTCAGTTTCTTGCTAATAATGAAGTGTTGTGTTGTTTGAATACGTTCAGGCTTGGACAAAACGGCCTGATCAATGAAACCACTATAGGACCTCGGCCTCTGTTGGAAATCCATTAAAATATTTTATGTTATCGAGCAACAGGCTTTAACAACCAATCAAAAACGGGAGCTGCATTTCAAACACCTGAGACAATACTACATGAATGAAACAATATTTGGCAAAATCTACACAATACAAATACAAAAAGAAATAGATTGATTGAATGCGAAATGCAAAATAAATGTTTCAACAAGAAAATTTCAAATAGGGTAGGCACATCAGACAATAACTAGTCCCAAGTCCCATATCAACAAACAAATATTGTATCTGTTATTTAAGACAAGGACATATTGAGGCAATATATGAATATTTTCCAGGAGATATCAAGCCAATAATTCAATACAAAATTCAAAAACTTTCAAGTAAATAGTCTAATGTGATATTACATCTAGCTAATATGTGAATGGGCTGTTTTTCCTGCACAGAAAATACAGAAGATGCAGAAGAGAACGTATCCAAACCATTTTTCATTCCGATGCGATCCCAGTAGCAAGTTGTAGCAAGCAACTAAGAGAAGAAATGTGACTGGTATACTGACTGCTCTCTCGTTCATTTGTATTGTTTTCTCCTTAGATGTGGCTCCATTGTCTGCTCCAGCATTCTCCTTCTGCTTCCCTCTCCTTAACGCCATGCTCAAGGAGTGTTCAGGCAGCACCGAGGAGACCGAGAGCTTGATGATCAGAGCCTTGCAAGTCATCACAGAGCACTCCCAGCTTCGGGCTAACACAGACAGTGATGATATTGTTATAGATGAGGTAGAGACGAACGTCTCCATTGCGTGTTATTTTGTCTGTGACCTGCACAGAAGTCACCAGAAAACACTCACCAGCTATCTACATAACTGTGTTCCCACTCCTTGTTCATAGCTAGTAATCTGAGCCATTGGTCTGCAGAAATAAATGGCATAACAAATGGAGAGTGCTACCATTTAATTTGTGGTTTTAATGATTTTATTTACTAACTGTTGTTTTTTCTTGTCTAAGAATGGCCCAGAACTGCTCCCACGTGTCAATATGCTGCTGCTACTAACAAGAATTATCTCCACATCCACCCCAAGACTCCAGGTGAACAAGGGATTTTACAGACTGAGTTTAAATTCATTTCTAAATCAGACATCTGATTTTAGTCATTGCTGTCTGGATTTATTGTCCATATTCCATCCTGGCTATATTTCTTATTTCTTTTTAAATATACAGAGGTCCATACAAACATTGTGATCACTGTATCAAGACTCAGAAACCTTTTATTATTTTATCTAAGCCTTCTTTCAAAACTGTTGTAAACAAAAAGAATAAAACTGATATAACAATATATGATACAAAAGCAAATATGGACCAATAAGTAAAAATAAATATATAATACACAGAACTTAAATAGAATCAGAATGTTGGGGTGCACCTTTATGATACTCAGTTTACTCAAATATCTGAATAAAGCATTGTTTTTCTAGTCCTGCATTAGTCCGTTGTTTGTCTTTCCTTTGCGTCACTCGTTTGCTGTATTCGTTTTTGTGATGTGTTTTCATTCTGTGTAGTTCCGTGGTGTGAGACTTTTCACGCTGTGTGTTTCAGGTGTTGGCGTCTCAGTGCCTGACAGCACTGTGTTCCAGCGCTGGAGGAGAAGAAGGCTGCACTGTGGCAGAGCAACAAGAGATAGACGTCCTGCTCAACGCCCTGCTTTCACCCTGCTTCTCTGTCCGGGATGCTGCCCTCAGGGTGAGCTTGGGACCAGTTTGTTTGAATAGTTGTTCATGTAAACGCGTGTATCACACACTGGGAACGTCCCCACATTTAATGGTTTTCAGCTGTTTTCTTCACAGATCAAGTTTTGATGAGCTGAAAAAACACTTTTGTTCAATATAAAAGGAATACAGTTTCTGAAAATTCTTATTTTAGTGTTTACTCTGAAGTGACGAATTATATAGCTCATCCTATTAGACATGCTATTAACACCCAGTCTGTCTGTGTTCAGGGATTGGTGGAGATGGAGTTTGCTCTGCCCACAGACAGCACAGAGGCCAGCGGGCTGAGTTTGCTGCGCAGGCTTTGGGTTGCAAGGTTTGATGTTGAGGAGGAGGGCCGAGCCTTGGCTGAAAAGTATGTATTATGTTTGTTTTTTTACTCCTTTCTTCTACTAGCTGAGCACTCATTCTGTCCGTACATAAGAATCATCTTCATCTTTTATAACGGAAGTTTTCTTGTTCTTCAAATCAGTCATGTTCCTCCTTTCTCACTTCATCATTATGACACCATACAGCTATATATTTAAATATAAGTGACATTTAAAAGCTTTTTCAACCTGCAAAATAAATTCAACAGTTAAATATATAACATATAAATATCTTGGCTGGTCCCTCCTGCTCAGACTCTGGCAATCTCTGGATCTGGAGTTGGTCTCTGAGCTCTGCTCCCTGCTCATTGGAGACGTCACCCACCACGAGGAAGCCGTTCGTTCAGCCGCAGCTGAAGCTCTGTCGAGCGCCGTGTCCCAGTACAGAGACCAGTCTGCCACGGTGCTGGGCCAGCTCACTGAGCTCTACCACCAGAAGCTTTATGTGAGAGTCTGAGTCATGTCCAAATCACAGTATTACTCTTTTAGTTCTGGCTACTACTAGTGGATACATTTGGGCTAAGATACACAGTATGATATTTGTATTTTTTATTTTTAAAGAGACCACCTCCTGTGTTGGATGCTCTGGGCAGAGTCATCTCTGAAGCCCCACCTGACCAGTGGGAGGCCAGGTAAATCTCAATGTTTGTTTGCAAAGATAAGATTATACTATGGCTATTTTAACCTTCGTATCTTGTGAAAATCTGTGTGTTCTAGGAACTCAAAGCTCAGGCATGCACAATTAACCCCCATAATGATCCACATAAGCCTACTATCAATCAGGCCAGAAACATTTGGATCAGTTCCAACAGGGAGAGAGAAGATGCCAAAAACAGTAATGTTGATGAGACTGGAAGGTGTGCTGGTCAGAGAGCCAGTCCTCAGAGAAATTATACCCTGACCCCCAGCCCAGCTGCTATATATCGGATATTATAACACAGAGTAAAGAGAAACCATACTATTGAAATGCTCCTTCTTGTGCACTGAGCTCTTTTGTCTCACACACTTCTTTGTCAGGTGTGGCATCGCTCTGGCTCTAAACAAGCTGTCCCAGTACCTGGACGAATCCCAGGTCACTCCTCTCTTCCTCTTCTTTGTTCCTGATGCTCTGAACGACCGCCACACTGAGGTGCGGCGCTGCATGCTGGATGCTGCCCTCTCTGCGCTTAACACACATGGAAAGGTACTGCTTTTTCCAACCTACTACTGCACATTTCACTGATGCTTTCAAATATGCACTATGTAATATATGTACCTGCTCCATGTAACAGGACAATGTGAGTTCCCTACTGCCAGTGTTCGAGGAGTTTCTAAAGAACGCCCCCCAGGACGCCAGCTACGACTCTGTCCGTCAGAGTGTGGTGATTCTCATGGGCTCCTTGGCCAAACATCTGGACAAAAATGACCCCAAGGTCAAACCCATCGTGGCCAAGCTCATCACTGCACTCTCTACGCCTTCACAGCAGGTCAGCAGCTCATCCTGCTTCTCATCTGAGTGTTCAGCATTCAAGTGTTTGAATCATTATTGTTTATTATAGCTTGTTTTAATACAGACCCCATTTTGCTGACCATTACTCGGCATTGACTCTTTGGACATTATCTCACGTGGCTTGTCATCCCTCCTTAGGTCCAGGAGTCTGTGGCCAGTTGTTTACCTCCTTTAGTTCCAGCCATCAAGGAGGACGCTGCAGGGATTGTAAGGAACCTGCTGCAGCTGCTGCTGGAGAGCGACAAATACGCCGAGAGGAAGGGAGCAGCGTATGGACTGGCTGGCCTGGTCAAAGGTCTCGGGATCCTGGCGCTCAAACAGCAGGACATCATGACCACGCTGACCGACGCCATCCAGGACAAGAAAAACTTCAGACGAAGGGAAGGTCAGTGGACTGTTTTTGTATTAATTTTCACCTGTTGATGCAGATAGCATGTATGTTAGACTACGCCGTCTCCATTGGAAGCACTGACTGGCTGTTTGTCTCTATCCAGGAGCGCTGTTTGCCTTTGAGATGTTGTGTAACATGTTGGGGAAGCTGTTTGAGCCATATGTGGTCCATGTGCTGCCACACCTCTTGCTCTGCTTTGGAGACGGAAACCAATATGTCCGAGAGGTGAGCACGCAGATCATATCCCAGAGTCCAATGTCCCGTCTGCTTTTTTGTCTTGCTTTTCACAAATGTATCATCAAAATGTCTTCACGCGGTGTTTCTGCATGTCCACATTAAAACATAGCAAGGGTGGCGTAACACATGATCTATGAATGAGTAATTTCTGTTCTTGATCAGTCATATCATTTGTTTATATGAATGTGTAGGATCCCTGTGTGAAGTTTTTACCCCCTGCCTTCTCTTTCACCAGGCTGCAGATGACTGTGCCAAGGCTGTGATGAGGAACCTGAGCGCCCATGGGGTGAAGCTGGTCCTTCCGTCCCTGCTGGTGGCCCTGGAGGAGGAGTCGTGGAGAACCAAAGCAGGTGAGGAGCCCCTGCATGCAGAGGATCCCCAGGCCTTACTGAAATTCCTTGAGAGGACATGAAATAATTTTGGTTTTTGGACATATTGGGATAATGTTATAAAGTGGAGGAAAAGGATGTCCCAGCATAAATGCTACTGCACATTTTCTGAACTGTATTTCATGTGACATGTTAAAACAATCAAACGATCTGTTCACTCAAACAGCAGCTTCTTGTGAATCACCCCCCTCTTTCCTCCAGGCTCGGTGGAGTTGCTGGGTGCCATGGCTTTCTGTGCACCCAAGCAGTTGTCCTCCTGTCTGCCTAGCATCGTGCCCAAGCTGACTGAGGTGCTAACCGACTCCCATGTGAAGGTGCAGAAGGCCGGCCAGCAGGCCCTCCGACAGATCGGTTCTGTCATCCGCAACCCGGAAATCCTGGGTAAGTGACTCAGAGTCATGGGGCAGAGCTGGGGGGCTGTATGCCCATTTCTAATTATTACACAGTTAGTTCTACAATATTCAAAACTTTTATTGCGTCAGAACAGTCGGGTCTGACCACTTGGTTTGATTACCGAGTTACAGTTAAAAAGGAACTCCACAGGAGTACTACTGCATATATGCAGGATGTGAAAAAGTTGCTATGCCTTTTGTATTCTCCAGAGGGAGCTGTGTGAAGTCTGATATATTGCCTCAAGTGATGTCACTTTCTGCATCGGTACTACTAATTTGAAAAAGAAAATAATCTGGTGTTGCTCACATACCGTACCTCTGCAGCCAACTCCTCATTTCTGCTTGAGGCTAACGACTCAAGGCTACATTAGCTGCTACTAGCACATTACACCCAAATCTTGGACCAAACTATCGGCGGTTGCGTTGCATTGTGGGTAACTTGCAACCTGGTTTTGATAAGGAAAAAGAATGCATGGAATGATAAAGTTCTGCTGCATCGATTTTATCCTTCCTTTTTTTTTTTTATAAATTCAATTTTATTAATTTTATTTATACGAGAGAAGCACACAGCTAGGGGCAGAAGGTGAATTAGTGACAAGCATTAATGGGATATGGGTGTTTACAAATGGAAAGGAGAGAGAGGAGCTCAGTGCATCCTAGAACGTCTCCCGGCAGCCTAGGCCTATAGCAGCATAACTAAGGGGTGTTTAATTGTTTAGTCTATAAATTGTCAAAAGTTTCCCAGAACCCAAAGTGACGTCTTTAAACAGCTTCTTTTGTACGACCAACAGTTAAAAAACAAAGACTCTTCATTTATTACCACAAATGACAAAAAAAAAAGCAGCAGATCTTCCTGTTTAAGAAGCTGGAAGCATCTTGTGCATCCCATCCAGAGGTTCTTCACAAAATGAGGAAGAGGAAGCACAATATGTGGGACCTCTGACCTCATTATCTGCTGTTGTTGGCATACTGAGGCAATATCACAATAATACTTACAGCAACAATAATAATTTGGGCTGAATTGCTTGTGCCAACAGTGCTGGACACCCCCCAGAAACTAGCACCAGCCACAGCTACTTGATGACGGTGCCACATTGGCCCTAAGATCACCCAGCGACAACCCAGTGATGCCAGCATAACTGTCAGCGTGAACTGTCATGACCCTTTAGGACTTTAGGGCAAAAATCACCTCTTAAATTATGCTAAGTTGTTTACCAGAACCACGACAACAATAGCCATGGTGTGGAGGAAATCTTGACTGCCCGCATTTAGAAATCCATGCCTCTGAACAATGCCCAAAATATCCCCCACTCTCTCTTTATGAATCAAATCCCTAAACTAGGATCCTATTGTTAGTGGCAGCTGAATAACCAAGCGATGCAGGCTGTATTTGGCATATCCTGTCCCGTTCCCCTGCCGGGTATCGCCTCCTCTCCCGGAATAGACGGCAAGATTGGCCCCGAGACACCAGAACATCCTGCCTGCACAGCAAGAATGTAAACAGGCCCGCATGTTATGTCTACACAACCCGGCCTGATTTCATAATCTCGACTACTCTTCAGTGTCATGCTAAACTGGCCTGATTGTGGTGGGAAAACTGCTCTGAAACTGTGTTCATGCAGTCAGGATGCCGAACATGCAGTAAGAGGACATTCATCATTGGAATCTACATCTACTAACTATTACATAAACCCTTCTATCTCAGTACATGTTTTAAACCAAATAAAAGTTGGACTGTGTTGCTTATAGGGTCCCTATTTTTCATTTGATAGTGAACAGGAAAGGTTGGGTTTGAATGACATGTCACAAGGTTGCTAGTCAGGCCTTTATACTTTGGATACATGCCTTGTGACACCATTAAGTGCATTAAGGTTTCATCCATAGACTGTAGAAAATCACAGAAGCATCAATTATGACAACATGGGTTCATGAAGGGACCCTTTGAAGCCTGACATGTTATAGAAGTTGAGCCCAAACCTCACTTTCTTCAGCTAAGTAAAAGTTCCCATATTTCTTCTTAAACCATCTTTTATCTCCTTGCCAATGGAGGTAATTATCAGTGTTGTCACGGCATTGTGATTCATTAATGAAGCTTTCATCCATGGCTTTCTGCCGGTGTCGAGGCCCGCGCCGTCTTCGCCAGCTTAATTAGTGCTAACAGCGTTCGCTCACTTTCAGGCCCCTCAGTGAGAAAGTGATCTGAGGGGGAGGAAAAAGGGAGCAGACAGGAGGGCAATTCCCCAAAGTTTTTTGATAGATCCCTCTCCTCCACCCTAACCCTCCTCCATGCTAATTCAAGTCGACCTGAGACGCAAAAGGCAATGTTTTTGGTATCCATCAAGTGCCGTGGATGATGACTGATGATGGAGGAGGAGTCTCTGGATCAAACATGCCAGGTATGCCAGGCTTTACACTTCCCTTGTCTTGGTTCAATAGCTCTCTCTCTTGGGGGTTGTGAGTGGGAATTTGGGAGACATCACTTGAGAATTCTCTCTAATTTCCCCACTCATTTGGCACAACTCCATTGATACATAATTGATATGCAAGTTTGAGTTACCAGTACAAGTTTGTGTTGCGTCTCGAGGTGCTTTTCTTAGATCTGATAGTTTTGATACTGTATCAACTGTATCACAGTGAGTCATCTTGTATGTTATGTGATTCTCTACGGAGAGTTATTACAGTCTGACCTCGCTTGGTTTATTAATGGAGTTCAATATATCTCTAGCAGTTTGACATTTTACAACTTATTTACTTACATCTGAAGGTTTTATATGGCAGCTGAGATGCTCCAAATTCTGAACTGGCATCTCAAAAATATCCTTACATGCAACAATAAATATTCAATGATGTAACTGTGCAATCAAATATCCTGAAAAGCAGCATTCCATTTATTTGGCAGTAAAGGTAATGGAGCTAGAATAGCTTAGTTGGGAGTGTAAGGCTCATTGTTGTCTATAACGATCCTACAGGTATTTTCAAGAGCACAGAACAGTTTTTGGATATATTAGTCAGCGTTGCAAGTAGAAGCGGTGACAGACTACAACCTCAGGCTATATTTGGGCTATATTTCTTTACATTTTGGCAAATTGGCACCATTGAACATATGCTAACTTAGCTATAAGCAGCTCCTGTTTGCAGTAAACCCATAGATGTACAGACAACTATGAACAGATTACTGTGACACTGAGGCAAACTTAACGTGATGATCCTCGGGCGTGTTTTGGATGGAGCCGTGGACGTCGGACATAATGATATCCTCGAAAAGTGAATGTAATAACACACGCGTGTGTGAATCATGTCTGTGTGTTACGATTTTACTGCGTATGACTCGGAGAAGGAGGACTTTGAATGACGTGAATTGCGGGACTCAGACGCTCACTAAGATTCAAACTTTAATAACTTCCTGTTGTTCCAGATCAAGCTGTGATCAGATTAACTGGTGGCAATAGCTTTTATCATTGTTTGTATTTGGATCCTCCATCACTGCACTAAACCGCTACTGCTAACTGCACTTATGTTCGTACATGATCGTTCTGGTTCATCTGGGGACACTGTATAGCAAACTATAACGTGCCTCCGATTGCACCAGTCACATTACATTAATCGCTCTGTACCACAGATGTTTTTTCTGAAAAATAAATACACCTATATATTAATTAATCTGTTTTATCTTTATATTGTACAGATGTCCAGAAATCACCTTCTGAGTGACTAGAGGTGTTTTTAAACCCTTCTTTTGTGTTGAATTTCACATTTTAGCTGTAACAGTGATAGGTTGTTTCACATCTGCATCTAATCTGAATTTGTCGATTTCCAGAGGAAAACTGAGCTTTGTCTGATATCTGATTTCTGACTCAGCTCCTCTGACTCTTTTCTTTCACCTTTTCTGATGAAAGTCATGGCTCACACAAACACTGCCTCGGGGAAATGAGTCACGGCCCTCTAATTGATGAGTTTGTCTCCTGGTGTGATGAATCTTTCCGGCAGAGGTCAGCCTGTAAAACTACTGGAGAACAACAACAAATGTTTCTCTAGGTGCTTCTAAACTGACCTGTGTGTGTGTAGAAGGAAAATACAAAGGATCACTTTTTAACGCTGGTACAACCTGGATGCTTCTTTTTTGTTGATATTGTTAGAATTTAGAAATGTGTCTGTCAAAAACAGGAATGCTTCACATCAAAACTGGTCTGTAATTCTGAACAGGAGGCTTCATGTTATTTAAATGTTGCTCATCTCAGTTACTGAGCGAGACCAAGTCTGTCGTCCAGGGAATGTCTGAACTGCAGCCGCTTCCATCACACAGGACATGCTTTTGTATCTGGCTGCAGTTTAAATCCTCACCGACACAATATGACCTTGCCCTCTGCTCAGGGGTCGATTGGTGAAATGATAGCAAAGGGGATGATAGACTGAGCAGGCGACTGAGACCTTAGTCACATGACCTGCTCCACTCCCAGGTTACACCAAACATCTACAGTAAAATCTACGTCTGTAGTCATGTCTCCCCAAAATCTTTTGTTACTGAGGTCTGACAGAAAGAATATTATAGGAATACTTCAGGCTGGAGTCTTATGATCCTCTTGCTCTTCTACACGTTGCCACTTGTCACTTTGATCGTAAAGGTGACGCATACAGGCTACAATACAGTATACCATTTAGTATTTCTAGTTTATGGTGTGGACAATATTATCGATCTAAGACCAAACTGACTGAAGGGCGGGACTGAGAGAAAAAGGCGGCAATTCCAAATCCGTCGACTACTTCAGCACCAGGGAGAGCGTTGTGGATTTATTTATTGATTGAAATACTGATATTTCTAATTCTAACTTGCAACATCAATCAGATGAAGGATCAATGAATCAGGAAGACTACACTAACATATTCAAATCACATACTGTAGGAATGACGTTTAACTAATACCAAATACGTTTTGTAGGAAACTGGATTATCTGGAGAACAGCAGTCCAGAGAATGCAACCTCCTTTGGCATCACACGTGGACATTTAGCAGGTAGGGAGGGACTGAGTTGTATTAACAGGCCCATACCAGTGCCTCTTTGCATTCGAGGTTAGGGAAAGATCACAGTTCAGCCGGGAAAGATGTGGGTTTTGGTTAAACATTGAACAGTCAAGAGTTCACTTTCAATCAAGACCACAATCTCTCCGTAACCATAAAGTGCTCTAAACAGCACCAACACAACCGACATGATCCTGACAAACTGCCACGAGCGTGTGTCGTAGGAAATCCAACGAAACAAGTTGTTTTCAATCTGGCTAAGGATTTGTCACATTGATAATACTGGATTTGTGAATATCACTATTACCTTATTGGAGATTTTGACTTGACCTTCAGAATGATTTGACTCAGTTAATTGTTGACGCTGCATACTGCACTCTGCAAAGTGTGAAGGCGGTAAGAACTCATTTAACGAGCCCAACCTTCATCAAACAGACCCGTCCTCCATCTTTTTGTAGTGAGTCACTCACAGTCATTGGTCCTGAGTTACAGAGCACTGGTTTTTAAATCTGCTGCAGCCCTTTCCTCTAACCACAGCCTCAGACAATGATTCAGCAGGTGTGTCACCTGAAAGGAGAACAGCATGTTACACCTGGTGCTGCTGTGGGCTCAGTTCAATAGGAACATGTTGAAGATTACACACAGATATAAATGTGTGCATGTGTTTGTAGTTCATTTAAAGGTTCTTCTGCACAGAACAGAACACCATTTTATATTTTATTTAATTTACTGTGCAACACAAACAATTATCATTATTCTATAAGAATATAGAAATAAAAATGAAAAAGTATAAAAAATGCAAGACATCAAAGATGAAGCATAATAGAAGTTAAAAAAACTATAGTATTGTAATTATTTATTATTATGAGTGTTTTGTTGCCACTTTTAGACTTTAAAATAATAATTAACAGCGTAAAATGTATAAAAGTGTGTGTATACAGTACGAACGTGCACACCGTCCTCTGCATGTGTGTTTGGCCTGCTCTGTGTTTCTGCCCGGTGAGTGACTTCACCTCTGCAGTGTGTGCTGCCAGCAGCTGAAACACAAGCCGGCACGTACCGAGGGGAGAAATGAATCCCATACTTTCCGTTCTATCAGTGCACTGTGTGTTTCCACCTCTCTGCACCCGCTGTGCCACATTTAGATCAGGCCGATGCCCACCCAAAATGTGCTGCCAGAAACAGAACCTGGGTCATTTAAAGCAACAGATCTTGATTTCCAACTGGAAGTTTTTATAACAAGACATGAGGTGTGTGTGTGTGTGTGTGTGTGTGTGTGTGTGTGTGTGTGTGTGTGTTTGACTGCAGTGTGTTGGAGCATGGAGAGGGGTGTGGTGTTGCCATAAATTCCTGCCAGATGAATCAAGAATGGAAGAATTGTATCTGTCATCACAATCATCATGTGATACTGAAAGTTGAGGAAGATGTGGTGAGAACAATATGTGCAGCACGAGAGGCCACACCCTTAACTGAAGAACAGTGAGAGTAGTGGTATGAGTGCTGCTTCATTATGGGCTGTTCCTGCTTCTTATAATCTAACAATGCTACAGCTTTCTGTTATAGGTTTAAACTTTGACAGGGTGCATAGTACCACAATACCAATGAATCTCAGCAGCAGTGCCATGGAGAAATTAAAACCGTTAAAGCTACAATTAGGAAGTTATTTTAATTATTCATTAAGTATTTTCTCAATTTGTCAATACAATATCAGAAACAAAAACTTAAAAATGCCAAAAGTGACATATTCAAATGTCTTGCAAAATTGACCCACAATTCTGAAAAATAATTATATGATTATATTGATAGTTTGCAATAAAATGTAACTTTCAGCTCTTTGGGAATCTGAATCTCTTTACGGTTTAATGTCCACAGGCTTCTTGTACATTCGACTTTCTCTTAATCAGAGAACCGGATGTTTTCTGACGCAGTTGCTTATCTTTTGCACTTGTGCTTTAACTTCTGGATCCCTGGAGACCAGAAAAAAAACTCTGATCACTCTGTGATCAATACTTTTTCGGTACGGGCCCTGAAATGTGCCCATAATGCTACGAGTATTAAAAACTGTCAAATACCAAAAGCTGGCATTGAACATCTGGTCAGATTTGTAGTTTTGTTGTCTTCAAAATCGGATAATTCTGAGTTTCACTTGTAGAAAAGCATACTGTATACCTCAAAGAAGAAACAGAAACTCAGGTGTCATAGTTTTAAACAATATGGAACAATACCCAGCCCTGATTACGAGTTTGTTTGAGGGAGGGTATAGTAGACTAATGCATACTGTATCCTTTGATATAACTTGTAGGGACAAAGGGTGGAATGAGTCTAGTCTGTGCTTGCTACTCAATATCTGCCTCTACGTATTGTATCAGAGTCAACATCTCTCTTTCTTTCTC
>JAVQJL010007136.1:0-19415 GCA_036024295.1 Nannoperca obscura
TTGAATGTATTGTATTTGAGAATGTACAGAGAAAATATGTTCTTAGATTTAATGCTCTTTTCGATTCTGCCATTGGCAGCAATGTACTTACTTATAGAATACTTACAATTTTGACAACAAGAGACATCTTGTTATTTTCGATCAGGGTTCTATGCACTTTATGTAAATCTCTTATTTGGAAGTCGCTTTGGATAAAAGCGTCTGCTAAATGCCAAAATGTAAATGTAATGTAATGCTGTTGATTGCAATGATTACGCTATGAAATTTGCATTTATGCTTAAGATTGTGCATTTTCCCCTTAATTCAATTTCCTAATCAGAGCAAAAGAACAACAACCATGTCTATAGAATACCTCACACAATGACTCCAGATGTACACCTTTAAATAATAAACATGAGAAATATGATATTTTATTCACATTTCTTCTTGTTACTATTCTTTCCCTCATCTCCATCCTCTCATTCTACTGTTGATTCTCCTGGCTGTTGATAGCACATAACTTGAGACTCACTTGGAAATGGCCACCTCTGTTGCAGGCTCTTTTTCGGGACTAGCCTGCTGTGGAAAAAAACAAAACAATGTGTAATGGTAAATAAACACACTGATAAACAGAGGAACGATTTATAGGTATGGTGAGAGTAGTGGCTTGTACAGTATACTGTAGGTTGATTTAGTACCCCAGTAGCCTTGAATGCGTGATTGTTGTAGAATCTGTCCTCCAGTTTAGCAGGCCACTCAGCAGGGTCCATGCCACTATCTACAAGAAAAAACGAAAGTAAAATAAATTATTTGACGGCAGTTCATTATTTTTTTATTATTATTATTTACTACAAAAAGTTGCAGGCACCTTCTCTTTGTTTGAGAAGAGCGTCGAAGTACTGTGCAGCATATTTAGGAATGTCTTCAGGTTGATCTCGTAGGACTTCTCTCGCCAGTCCCTCCAGGATGGTACCAAATCCTCGCGGGACCCGCAGGTGAGTGTTGGAGAAAGGCACTGACATTTTCTTTTGTGGATACACTGGAGCTGTAACTTCAGTGACTTCACTGTAAGCTTGGGATATCTGACCAGGAGAACAAGTTTTTTCTCAGTAATTCACCCGATATGTAACGTACAGCGGGAGATGAGCTAACACTGGGGACTTTTTACAGAATATAAGCTAACGTTAACTAAACGTTTAGTTAAAGTAGTTAGCTAGTCGTCACACAGCACTTAAACAGCTTAAATATATATATATTTAGTAAGATTTAGAAAATGTCGAAACATAACGTTAAGTTGTTACTCATAGCTACATATGTTACCTCAAATTACTTGCAATTCGTTGCCACCTTTACTTTTGAATGTTTTAGCTAGGCTATCTAACAACAGTTAGCTAATGTGTTTTGTTGATAACTGTTTCTAGGCAACGGTTGTAACTACGGACACCGACTAGGCTCAAATGTCACAAAACTCACAAGAAAGAATGGCTTTATTGGATAGTAATGCGGGTTTAATATAAACATGGCAACGCAACAAAACAATACAATGAGTACATATAAACTAGCATTCCTAAAACAAAGACAGAAACGTTTTTTAACATGTATACAAAAAACAGACGAGTATTTTTCTCTCCTCTTCCAGCTGCAACGATTTCAGTCAGGCATATGTGATGACAGCATACTCAGAGTTGGTGCTCATCTTGCGGCTGACCTCTCTGAGCTGGGGGATATGCAGTCTATCAGCCGAACGTGAGGCCTGCAGGTGAGACCTTGATTCATCTCCCCACCACTGGACGACAAAGCAGAGAAATACTCATGTTGGGAATATTAAGCCTTTTGGGGCCCTTCCTCTGGTTTAATAATATTATCAGTGATATTAAAAGATCAAGCTTATGTGGTGTATTTAAAAGTGGCAGCATTTATTCTAAGTAACCACATGTTTAACTTCAAAACGTTTTCTTATTAGGCCTAGATCGTATTTAAGCCAACATTGAAATTACAATAATAAAGTAAACAAATTTGGTAACATTTGAACAATATATCCATTCGGTTGACAGTTCATTAGGTACCCCTAGCTAACTAAACTAATACAGTCTAACTCAGCATATCTCCATTAAATCCTATCTTCGTGAAGGTTCTAATGATTTTTTTCAACTGTTTAAGGAAGGTGTTGATTCAAGTTTTTTGTCATTTTGGAGGCTGTAGTTTGTGGTGCTTTTGAATTGTATTGCATTATACTGACAGATGTTTCTAATATTTAGTATATGCTAGTGGACATAAATACCTAATAAACAGCGCAGAAACGTAGCAAGTAAGATAAAGTGTTAAAAATGTGGCAAAGAAATTGCAGTTAATAGTTTGGATTGAGGAGTTAGTTGTTTGTGACTAATTCTCACTACGCACAGTTGCTTTACTTACTTCACCTAAGCCTTGAGCTGTCTGTAAGGCATGGCAAACTAACTGATCATTCATTTAAGCCGACATGTTCTGGGTATTCATTGTGCCTCCTTGTACACCAACAGCAGTAAACAATAAGTGATCACAATAAGAAAGGCATTTACCAGCTTTAGATTCACGTGATCTACGGATGCAAAGAGTTTCTCATACGAGAGAGGAGAATAAGCTGTCCTATGAATTTGGGATTCAGTAAGATAAAAGTGACAAACATGTAGACTCTGAAGTCTTGTCCCTCACCTCTTTTTGATCTCCAGAAGCCATGCAGCCGATCTGAGTGAGCTCTGGCGTACTGACGCCTCGGACAGTGATCATTATGTCAGCATATGGAACCTCAGTGTCACTCTCATTATCTGGGTCAAAGAAATTTTTCAGTATACCAGTAATAGTCAGTCTTTGTATTGTAGACAGTGATGCTGTGTCACTCAGAAAATGTGTGGCGGATCTGTTGATCCAGAGATCATCTTACCTGGTGTCGGAATCCGCAAAGTGACTCTTTCACTTTGTGTTGACAGTGGCCCTGGGGAATATGACAGGTATAAATGGCAGGTTTGGTAAAATAAAATATATTTTTTATATTTTAAACTGTTTACCCTTCACTGGTGAGGGGACAGCGTGAGGAGGTAGTGGTGAGCTGAAACGGCAATGGATAAAAACATGAACTAATAAAGAATTCTGCAGAATCATAACTTTTTTAAGGTGAACACAGATGTACCCAAATAGTCATTCTTAAATTGTACTCACCCTGACCTGGACGCAACATGCTCCCCTGGAATGTGTGACATTATTAACACAATGATATAGAGATAAAATAGTGTGTATTTTCTTATTCAGAAATTTTTCTTTTTTTATGTTCATAGTGTAATATTTTATAATCACCTTTACAATTCCAGCTCTGTCTGCTCCGGTTCAGACACAGGTAAATGGCCAACACTGCCAGCACCATGGCCACAGCAACTGTAACTGTCGCTAAAACCTTAATTCCATTAAATTCTCCTGTTAACATGGAAACAAAAGTATTAATTGTGGATTGTAGAGGCATCTTTTACTTTTCATTTTCACATATAGATTTTATATATATATATATATATATACATTAATAAACGTAATATTCTGTACTGCTTCAAAGTGCCATCTCACCTCCACTTGAATCTTTTGGCTTAACAGGAAGAGATGCTGAGAAATGTAGAACATAGTATATATAATTAAAATGTATAAAAAATATGTAATCCCAGACATTTTAATAATTTCTTTGAACATATAAGGTCCTTACCATTTTTTGTTTCAGTCTTTGGAGCAACTGTCCAATTTTGAACACTAATTTGAGCTGAAAATAACAACAAACATTAAAATAAAATGTACTTTTGGCTTTGTAACGTGTTTGCTTGTTAATTTCATATTTATTGATTTTCATATAATAGTGTTTATCTACCTTGAAGTTGCAGTGAAACAATACGCTCTGTTTTCTGTTGAAGTTGAGTGTCATCAGTATTTTCTGTGTAACAAGTGTAGTTTATCTTGAGATCTTCAGTGGACACGTTTTGTAGATGAAGAGACATTGTGCAAAATCTGCTCTTGCTAAATTTACCGTGGCAGCCAGTGTTACCTGACACTTTACTCCAACAGCCACGAACAAATCCAGTGGAGCAATTGTAGGTGCAGTTTAATGTAAGAGATTCCCCTAACGCTACAGTCAAGACATCAACCTTCATATTAACACAGCTCACGAAATCTGCAAAGAGAGGACAGTTGATCTACTTTACAGAAAAAAAACATATTACATCAAACACCAAGCACAATTTTTACACATTATTGTATACAGGCGCATGTATTTGACAGTCTGAATTGCTCCAGTCCAATTACAAAGAGTATACTTTACCTTGTGTCACCCAAAAAAAGAACAAAGTGAAGTGGACTGAGATCATCATTGTTGTTCTCCTGTTTTTCTGATTCGTGCTGTCTTAAGACGTGCAATCCAATATCTTGCAGTTTGGTGATGCTTGCACCTGCAGAAAATGCAAAAATACCCACACATATGCCTCCAACCCTTGGGTTAGGCTACAGGAAGTGGTATACAACAGGATTCAGAGCTGTGTAAAAATAAATCATAACTTTCCATTAATTGCACCTGACTTCCTGCAAAGCATGTTTCAGTTGAAAATGTAAGACAAAACATATTCTCAAACATGATGAAACACAAATGACTAACATATTTATATATTTAAACAAAGTTTTACTTGCATTAATACTGCAAAGCATACTCAATGCACCTGGCTTGAAAAAAGATGCAGTGCATGATAATGTGGTTTGCACGTATATTTGCAGATGCACCATTGCAGCTTCTTCTCTGCTCGAATGAAGTGTGTGTCTGACATTTCATTTTCCACTATATTTGAATAATTTATTTTTAAATCTTCACCCTTTGAAGATAAAAGGGGTGATTTTTGTGATAAAGCATTCAACATTAACCTCTGGATTAACTCATTCCAGAAATCCTTCACATTGTTCATAACTTTTCCATATTCTATGGTCTTTCTCCTTAAATGAATTACACAGGTAACATAAATTATTGAAGTGATCCACTAGCTGAGACAATATCTAGGTTAGCTTTAGCACTATCTCATGCATTATGAAAGTGGAAGGTACAGTTACAGAACACCATTGCACACCATTGCCAGGTACGGCAATCACAAGGGAATCACATTTCGTGCTCGTGTTTCACTTTCTGCCACAGAGGGCCTCTCCCTTTCATGCCTCTCCTCAATCAACCATGTAGCCTCAGACCAAACAGTCTTGAATGAAAATACACGCACAAAAAAAGCAGTGTGGACTTGATAAGATATTCTGTGATAATGTGCTCGTGGAAAGCAATGCACCTGTTCTGTTTTTTACTGCTTTTACTGCTGCTGACACAACCTGGACTCGCCTCAGGTAAGAGCAACGACAATGGTTTGTTACAGTAAATTTAACAAATTAAGCTAATTTAAGAAGAAACAAACATGAGTAATGATCTACATCCTTCCTGACATTAATTTATGTATGTAAGAATCATCTGAAGGGAGTGCGGACATCCCCCTCAGTGAAGAGACAGACTTTGATCAGTGTCCAGAAGGAAAATACTTCTCACACCAGCTTTGTTTAGAGTGTCCCCCTGGCCATTTGTAAGTCAACACCCATCTTTGAAATTACTGACCTGTATATCTTTACTATGTACACTATGAAAATACATAATACCTTATAAGAGACATTGGTCCTTTAAGAACTTTTGACATATAACTGTATACATATAGATAATAAATGAATATATGTGTGTTATATAGTTGTCCTGGCAATGAATCTGCACTGCATAGATGTCCAGCAGGCACATTCAACCTCTACACAGGGAAAGCCAGTATCAGTGACTGCAAGGTAAGAGTAACAACCCATCATCAACAACAAATAACATGTTGGTTCCCAAACTTTTGTTTCTGTCATGCCCTCCTTTGAAGGCCCAAATAATTGCACATTGCACATGTTGATAGTCTTTCTAGCAATGAATCGTTCATAGACCCCTTTCAAAATAAATTTGTCATAGGAGGAAAAGCAAAGGTGGAACTAATAACATGACTCTGCTCCAGCAATTATTGCAATGTAATGCAGCAATGAATGATTAGTTACACCTGTGTTTCACCAGTTGTGTTGTGCTGCAGGTAGTCATCATTGTCATTGTACCATCTTTTACTAATTTCTGTGCGTTGCAGCCTTGCTTTCCAGGTCTGATCAGTTCAGAGGACAGAGTGGATTGTAGGCTGTGTCCTGCAGGTTTCTCATGGGATCCAGCCAACGGGACCCTCTCTTTATGCCCCCCAGGACAACATTCTCCTGAGGGGGTCCTACAGTGTCTGGCCTGCCCTGTAGATTCTGTGTGCACCTCTGGATTTCCTATTAAGGTGTTACAAATCTTTCCTCTAAAAATGTCTTGTATCTGAGTCATTATAAATGTCTGCTAAAGTATGCCTAAAAATCTATCTAAGTCATATGCTTTGTCATTTATTCATCTTTTTTATGTGCCTTATAGTGTGGGCCTGGCAAGGAGCCCAACGAAGATCACACAGTGTGTAATGTCTGCCCCCCGGGCTCCTACTCCACTGTTTGTACAATCCAGTGTCTGCAATGTCCAGCAGGTAGTAAAGTAATAAAATACCATTAACATCTAATCAGCTCTCAATACTGTGTTTGATATATGCAAAATAAATCTGTTAGATTGTAATTACTAATTATTAATAATTAAAAATGTGTCCTGCCATAGGAAGTTACTGTCCAGATAGTGGGATGTCACAGCCACTCCCTTGTCCTCATGGATGGTCTTCCACACATGGACAGACCTACTGCCGTAGCTGTAATGATACATCTTTGCTGTGTGGGGGAGCTGTGGCCCCCCGCTGGAGCCAGCCAGTTCACAGGTCCAGTTCAACAATCACCTGTCGACCAGGAACATACAAAGACACAGTGGGAGAGTGTGTGGTCTGCCCAATAGGTTAGTGTTTATCACTAGATACTGTCATTTATAATACAGTTCCCTTTCCTTCTGGAAGAAGCATGATATGTATTTGTATATGTTTGTCTTTATTGTCTCAGGTCATTACTGTGTGGGAGCTGGAGCTGTACCCTGTCCTGCAGGGACTTATGGCACTAAAGAAGGTCTGCAGAGGCTGACAGACTGCACAATCTGTCCTGCAGGTAGAATATTGATAGTAACAAACCTTCTATATTGTTATACTCACAGACAAGACTATGTGCAATCATATCAGTATGTAAGCCCATAAACTTACTTACCCAGTTACAGTTTCTTAAGCCCAAAAGGCCAACATTACTTAGCTAATGGTTTATCTTGTCTTTACCATATATGGTATCCTACACAAAACAAAACAAACAAACAAATAAACAAACAAAAAACGTACCTATAAATACTTTTCTCTAGGGTTTTACTGTCTGGAAGGAAGCTCACAGAGACCCTCCTCCCAGTTCCTGTGCCCACAAGGCTATTACTGTGAGGAGGGCACCGCCACCCCTCATGGGTCACCTTGCCCTGCTGGTACAGCGGGAGAACAACTGGGTCAGACAAGTAGGGCAGCCTGCAAGAGATGTAGAGAAGGACGCTTCTGTCCTGCAGGTAAGTCTTAGCACTAATACACCTCAATGGAGCGACAAATCCTGAAATACAGAAAAAAAGGGTCACAGTAAGTAACTACAACTACAGACAAAGAAAGAACGTGAAATTAAGATTGATTTTAGAGATGAAATTTTACTGCAATATGTACTATCCTCACTGCTCCATTTTTTATGTTACGCATATGTATGTATGTGACAGGCTCATCGGGGCCTGGCTTGCCCTGTGCTCGGGGGAGATACTGTCCAGCTGGCTTGGAAGAAGTGATATGTCCTCGAGGCACATTCACCCCTCATCAAGGAGCAATAAGTGAGTTTATGTGCCGTACTATTATGCAGTTTTTTTCTGCATACTGATTATGGTGCTCCTTCTTGCCATTAACTTATATGCCATTTATAAGTTAAATATTTTTGGCGGAGCATCCCTACAGTCAATCTGCAGCTTAGCTTAAACTAATATGGTGCCATAGCAATCTATCATAGCAAACCTCAGTGATTATATAAAGATATAAGTGCTGTTTAGTTCCCATGATGAACTGGAATATATGGATGAGAAATTGCAACAGATGGATGCCAAGAGGGCAAAGAGAATAAACATGAAAAAAAAAAAAAGCTGGAGCTGTGAGTCCAGTGTAGACAAAATAATCTGTGACTGTGACTATGTGCCACATGAGACTATATAAAAGAATTCAAGAAATGTATAGCTTCAAATTAATCTAACAGACATCCATTCCCTGTCATATTCCCTTCAGGTGTGAAGGACTGTCTCAAATGTCCGGCTGGTTTTTACTGTCCTGAGGGGACAAGCGACCCTGTCCCCTGTCCACCAGGCTCCTTTAACCCCTTAGAGGGTCAGGATGAGTTGGCTGATTGCAGGGAGTGCTATGCAGGGAAGGCCTGCACACAGGTAGCCCTGAGAGCCCCAGATGTGGACTGCATGCAAGGGTGAGTAACCTCTTGAGATCTTCCTCAGAAGCACGCTTCAGTGATCCTGCAGACTTGTGTTTTCTATACTGCGTATCTGATTTGAACCAATACTGAGACTTTTACAAAGGGATTTTTGTAAATCTAATCTTGCCTTAAAAATTTTACTCCATCATTTTGATAAACTTGCCTGAATCTTGATAGGTTTGTGTGTCCCCCTGGTTCCTCTAAACCCAACGCTCCGACCAATGCCTGCCCACCGGGGACACTGAGCAATCGCACTGACCTCACTGACCGCTCTCAGTGTCAGCGGTGCCCAGCGCGATATGCCTGTTTTCGAGGTGCCATTTATCTTTCACACATATATATGTCCAGCTGGCCTTTAAAAGTACTGTTTCATATTTTATATCAGAAGAAATGAATTTAGTTGCCGACGCCAAATAGAGCTAATAATAAATCAATATAATATTTTCTGATATTGATAAAGCTTCAATGTGTGTTCCCCTAAACTTGGGTGCATCATGGTTTAGATCTCCTTTATATCAATAATACATCTGTTCTATTTTAATAGTTTGAAAGTTTTCCCAACTTGATGCCTATATTACTTTATGCTTTATCAGGAACTGGTGGTATCCAGAGACCACCTCTCTCCTGCTTTGCTGGGCATTATTGTCCCCCTGGAACTATGTTCCCCACCCAGTACAAGTGTCCTGTGGGGACATGGAGTGGTCACAGTGGACTGGAAGCTGAAAGTGAGTGTCGGCCATGCCCACAGGGCTGGTACTGTTTGGCTGGGTCTGGAACTCCGTCAGGTCGATGCAGCTCTGGACACTACTGTCCTGAAGGTACACATGAGTGTGACATAAGTGTTAATATAGGTAGCACTTTATGATCTTGCTTTGTAAAAGGTGCTGTACTAAATACACTTCACTTACTTACTTAGCATGTAAGAAATGTGTTTACTGCTGTAGTTCAAAAGGCTAGCCCATAAAATAATATTTAAAGTAATTAAATGTTTTGCTTTGCAAACTTTTGAAGACTAAATACAGCTTTTGTAGGAAATTGATATCATAAGATAAGATGTTTTCTCGTCCAGAGCTGTAATCATGAGTCATTCATGTGGCTATAACTGTTTCAATGTTGCATCACCAGGGACTGCATATGGCACCCAGTTTCCTTGCCCTGCGGCCACCTACAGCATCCAAATGGGCAACAGACACAGAGAAGACTGTCTGATTTGTCCTGAAGGCTCATTTTGTCAACAGGGCACCTCCAAACCTTCACCCTGCCCACCGTAAGCAGTACTTGTGTATTGAACATAGGAAGAAAGGTGTGAGAATGATGATGATATGGAAAGAATGTGCTAGGTGGGATGAAATGAAGGATTAAGCTGCTGTAAGAAGTATGATTTAGTATATCCACTCTGCTCTGTCTTTCTCCAGCTCCACATTTCGCCGTCTAAAAGGAGGTCAAAGGCTGGAGGACTGCTCTTCTTGCCCTGCTGGTTATTTTTGTCCCCACTCAGCCACTGTCAACCCCAGAGTGTGTGGAGCTGGCAGCTACTCTGTAAGGCCCCATCTATAACATAGTTCACTGTGACTGGTTAACAGACAGAACCAGTGGAAACCAAAGCTGGTTTATTAGTCTTGTTCTTCTATACGCCGTTCTGATTGTCCTATTTTTAGATTAACATTCCACCCACAGTGATATGGTCTTACATTACTCACTGTGTATGTACATCTGTAAATGTCAGCAGGAATAGTTAAATTCAGATATTATTCATCTTTTGCTCTTAATGTTGAAGCAATATCAGTGTTATTCCAGCATCTTCTAAGTTTGATCCTCTCTCCCTTGTGTTTTCAGTCTGTATTTTGCTCTGTCCCTCCCCCATACTGGTTGATATGAACTCTCTGAATCTTCCTTCACTGTCTCTTGTGTGTAGGATGAGGGCTCTGTGGAGTGTTCTCCATGCCTGCAGGGCCACTACTGCAGTAATGAGACCACAAGTGAGGAAGCCATGTTAAGTGTCATGGTGTGCCCCCCAGGCTTTCTCTGCTCTCAGGGTTTGGCCAGAGACCCCCAGCGTTCAGCCACCCTGTGTCCTCGTGGCTTCTACTGCCCCGGAGGAGGCATTGTGAGTCAGAGAACAATACATTACAACAATACAAAGGAAGATTTGTTTTATTAATGTGGTCTCCTTTTTAAATGTCTGATGTACTTTTGGTCCATAAAAACTACCCCCACCCCTCATAGGATCCCAACCCCATTCCTTGCCCCAATGGTACCTATAGTGAATTTCCGGGTCTGCGTGATGCCAGCGAGTGTGTCCAGTGTCCTGAGGGGCACTACTGTTACACCCAGCAGCCTCTAGAGCAGCCTATTACCCAGCCTGTAAGATCCCAAAATGAATGATATACAGTGTTTAGGATGAACAAGTACAGTAAAGTATCTTATTACAATTTTTTCGCAGTGATCATACGTTATTATACGTTCAAATATTGAGCACGAGCACACAAATGACAGTTATTGTGTATGCTGTAATATTTCAGACAGGGGTGTGTCCTTATGGGCACTATTGCCCCCCAGGGACTGGCTTCCCCTACACCTTCCCCTGTCAGGCTGGCCAATATAGGAACAACACACTTGGTCACAGTGGAGAGGCATGTGTTTTATGTCCATCCAGGCATTACTGCGACAGACCGGGAACTCACATGCCTTTAGTCTGCCCTCAGGTAGGAAGATCGAGTATTTTGAAATATAATTGATGCATGGATGATACTTTAAGTCGGCTCGCCACTGTAACTGTCACATATTTTTCTCTCTCTTAATAGGGCTTTTACTGTCCAGGGGGAACTTCTACTCCCGAACCTTGCCCTGAAGGAACCTACAGTTCACGTTCAGCACTCAGTGATGGGTCTGAGTGCTCCCCTTGTGGCGGAGGCCAGTATTGCACTGGTGTAGGACTCACAGAGCCCTCCGGAAGCTGCAAAGAGCGCTTCTACTGTAGAGAGGGAGCCAAGTCTGCAGTATGAAAATGCTATGTTAATAATTAATTAGAGGTTGCTAGTCATTAATTCTTTATTATTTTCTTTAAACAATTGTACACCCATTCATTTTCAGAAAATGGTTGCTAGTCTTCCTGGGGTTCACAAGTAATTCGGTACTGAGGAACTTTCTCATGTCAAATTGGCAACACCATCCACATTAAGCCAGTTTACACTTTCTGGTTTTAAGTGATGACAAATCTCATGCTGAAAAACATTATGTTATGTATTACCTTCCATTACTTGGAATGAGCATTTTAGGAATTAAATGACCTCACTACAGTACGTTTTGGCTTCACTCTACATGCATGTCCTGTGACTTTGTCCAGACTCCTGCCGATGGGCCGACAGGAGGTTTGTGTCCAGCAGGAAGTTACTGTCCTCTTGCTTCGTCCTCTCCCCTCCCCTGTCCCCCCGGCACCTTCAGCAACAGCACTGGCCTCAGTAGACCTGACGAGTGTGTCAGCTGTCCACCAGGGTAATGCCCCTTTATTTAAGAGGATCATGTAAAATAGAGACCTCTATTCTTTGTGTCACTATTTTTCTCTCTCTGTCAGTCTCTATTGTTTAGGTTCCAACAATACCTTACCTTCAGGTCCTTGCTTTCCTGGTTTCTACTGTACTGGTGGTTCAACTTCGCCTCTTCAGAATGAAGCAGAGGAGGGTTATTATACCTTGGAGGGGGCAGCCAGGGCACAACCATGTCCTCTTGGTACTTTTCAGCCGGTAGGAAATAATAATAATAATCCATACAGAAGTGCTCATCTTCTGAAAGTGTACTGTGAAAATTAGATAATGTGATAAAGCCATATTCAAGGTTATTCCCTTGTCTATAAATCCTCCACAGCTTCGAGGTGCACAGTCATGTGTGGCGTGTCAGGGAGGCAGAATGTGTAACCAGACGGGCTTGTCCCTGCCGCCAGTGTGTCCCATAGGACACTACTGTCCTCCAGGGTCCTCTGTTGCTCGACCCTGTCCTCCAGTCAGTATTCGTGTGTTATTATGTGGGTGGTGAATGTGGTTGTGTCTATCCAGCTGCTTGTTCTTCTTCCTCATCTCCATCTTCTTAGTCAGTCATGTTAGCTGCATTTCTTACTTTTGCACAAATTGCATTTACCCTCATTCAAATTCACATAATTAATATTGTGCAATTTGATTATTCAGGGCTCTTACTCTGACCAGTTTGGTGGTGATACTATGCAGCACTGTCGGCCATGCGAGGCTGGTTGGTTCTGCAGCGGATCCGGCCTCTCTAACCCTCAGGGTCTCTGTGACCCGGGACATTACTGCACATCTGGAGCCTCCACTGCCTCTCCAGTAAGACTTAATGAATCACAACTTTGATAACTTCAAGTTGTTTCAGCAGCTTGTTTTTGTAAAAATTAAATGAAAACAGAAACATAATTCCATAAAAGCATTTTAAGTGATTTTAAACACTCAAAGAGAGAATTGTTTTTGGGACAGATGACAAAAAGTCTATATGAAAAAGTCTAGATATAAAGTGCCTCTATGTGCTTGTTAATGATTTATGCTTATTATTTGGTTTTGCTCAGTTGAGGAAATTGTGCATTTTAATTAGTATGTCACAGTATGTGAGCCAGGGGGAAGGAGCACAGACAAAGAAAAACATGGAGCAATTAAAGAAGTGGAAATATCCTGGTTTTTAAGTTGAGTAGTTCTGCTTTCTTAGTTAAAGCTGTTTAGTGATTTGATGGCAGCAAATCATTTCCCACACACTTTGACTGCTAAAGAGTTTTCTGTCATTTGATGTGAATATAAATTTAGAGACATGTTTAGTTCAAGTTTGCGTAAATAAATTATAGTTTTTTGGATACGATGCTGGTAGCGCGTGGGAAATGACTGACAGCTACCAACTCAAACTGCCTACAGCTTTAACTCTTAAAAGCCTAAATGATCAAACTTTTGCACATTACTTCCACATTTCCACAGGTGGCCGTGGCCTCTGGTGGTGTGTGTTCTGCAGGATACGTCTGTCCACGAGGGACCATGTACCCCCAGCAGCACCCCTGTCCTGTAGGAACCTGGAGCAGCACTGTGGGAGCCCAAAACCTATCGTCCTGCTGGCCCTGCCCTCCAGGACTCTACTGCAACAGGACTGGACTCAGCCAGCCCTCAGGAATCTGTAATACAGGTATGGGAATTTATTATCTGGTACAATGGAAAAACGTAGTTGATGTTTTAAAACATTGTGTCATGATTTTAAACTCGCACATGTGTCATGAATACAGAAGTCAATTGAGAATAACATAAGATAAATGAAAAACAACACTTTAATTCATATAGTTGAGATAAATTGTTATTTTATACTTGGTCCTCTGACCATTCTAAACTTTGAATTTATAGGTATGTAAAGATTTTCTTCTTACTTTATGTCCATAAATAATGTCAAGCGAATCTTTTTTTCTTTGATAGTGAAAGAGACACAAATGAGCCCATGATCACATATATGTTTTAAGTCAATAAATATACTGATTTATAGGGTATTACTGCTCAGGAGGGGCCGTGTCTTCAATACCCTCAGACGGTGTGACAGGGAACATTTGTCCAGTTGGACACTATTGTCCCATGGGTTCGCCTTCTCCTGTACTCTGCCCTGATGGGACGTACTCGAACACTACAGGTATAGATAACTAATTTCACGGAACTGCATAACATATCACGTATAATGGTTTAAAAAAGAAACTGCATGCATCACTTCACTATTTCTTTCTTTCTTTTTTGGATGAAGGAGCAGAGGCGTGTGATGACTGCCCCACAGGGACCTACTGCCTGTCAGGAGAAGGTGTCCAGCCCTGTCCAGCAGGACACTACTGTCTTGGTGGCGGTGTTGAGGGTATCCTGCCCTGCCCCCCTGGCACATACAGCCCTCATTTTGGCCTCAGCCAAGTGGAGCAGTGCCTCATTTGTCCAGCAGGTGAGACTATTGTCACATGGTTGTCTTCATTGCTCTCAAAGACACTGGGGAGTCTTTCATGAAGCGTTTAGTGAGCTGAATCAGACTTTAATGCATTAACTCATTTATTTGTTTCATGTGTTGTAACAAATGAACTCAGTCAGATGTTTTGTTACAGTGAATTATTTAGAGCAGGAATACTATTTTATGATGTGATAAATTATGTTTTACAATCAACACTAATTTCCATGCCTTATTGTTACTGCAATGGTGTTTTTAATTGTTCATGCTATGCCAACAGGGTTCTTCTGTGAGGACTGGGGTCTGTTTGAACCTACTGGACCCTGTCAAGCTGGTTACTACTGCATAGCAGGTACACTACATGGATATGACCGTTTATCACTGTAACCCCACCTAAAGACCTTTTACTGTACAAAAGGGCCGGTGTGCTGCTTAACTGAATTGGACAGCTAAACTTATTCTTAAATGTGCAACTTCTCAAGGTGTAAACTTCCAGAACCCTGATGGTAACTTCAGCACAGGAGTGGGAGGAGCATGTCCAAAGGGGAGGTACTGTCCCGAGGGCACCAGTTTCCCACTGCCCTGTCCACCAGGAACCTACTCTAACAGGTTGGTGGACTATTACAGTTCATATACACACTTCACAGCAGTTGACCCTTTTTGATTTACTGTGTAAACTGGATATGTTTGCGTGTGTATGTGTTTACATGTGTGTGGTTGCAGTTTTCATCTGACAAGCGCCTTTGGCTGTAGTCCATGTCCAGCGGGTCAGTTCTGTGGCACTGCAGGTCTCACTCGTCCATCTGGACTGTGTCAGGCAGGATTCTACTGTCCGGGGGGAGACACAAAAGCCACAGGTAGAATGGGAAAATATTGAGTTTCACGAGAAGTTAATTTCTGTTGTGTGTTCTGCAGGATAAAACCTGGCTCCACCATCTTCAAATATCAACACAATGATTTAACTGTTAATTAATCAATGATTACTAATGAATTTATTCTGTACATGGAATGAAATAGTGGAGAGCAGAGCTAATATATAATGTGTGGAAAGAAGTCTTATGAATAAACATCAGATAGGAGAGAAACAGATGCTGATAAACCGCATGCGATGTGAATGTGTGAGGCTGTTTTGTTGAATGAATGATTACTGAATTAATCAGGGTTTATCACAGGATTCATCACATTAAAGACTTAGCAGTCATAATCTCAGCAATTTTCCACATCTAATTGGTTTTTCCTCTCCAGGCTCCGAAGGAAATCTTTGCCCACCAGCTCATTACTGTCCTGAGGGTAGTGTGAGCCCAGTGCCATGCCCAGCTGGGGCCTACAACAACCTCACAGGCCAGTCAGTGTGTTCCCGCTGCCTTGCGGGCTACTACTGTCCAGAAAAGTCTGGCAACTTCACCAAGTTCCCCTGTCCCCCTGGATTCTACTGCCCTGATGGTAGACTGACCCCAACCACTATAAGTCATGGTTGTTTTTCTTAAAGAATTGAATGGTCACATTGTAAATCCAGCAGAGTCTCTAAAGAAGCTTCTTGTTAAACTGAAAGATTGTCTCTGCTTTAATGAACTATCCTCTTCAGCTTTTACTGTACATGTAAAAAAGTATTGTTTATTGCTTGTTAGAAATCTATTTCTATGACATGCATAGGTACAAGGCATGCCACCCAGTTTCCCTGTCCTCGTGGATACTACAACCCAGAGCCCATGACTCAGAGTCTGGACAGCTGCCTGCCTTGTCCTCCAGGACACTACTGTGAGAAGGAGAGGCTGACCAAAGTGTCTGGAAAATGCAAGGCTGGTCAGTCATAGTGTCTTTGTTTATTTATACCAACGATACACATCACAGCGATACAGACTAGTTTCTCAGTGTCAGGACTTAGCCCTCTGTGCTAGCCAGTTTGTCTCTAGGGCCCGGCAAGCCAGTCCAAAGCAGTCTGGAAGAGTGGGAACAAAGAGTGCACATTAAGCATGAATCATCACAACTCAACTAGCCACATCACTCATTATTTTTATTCTCCTCTTTTTACACTTTTACTCTTGCATTTCAGCGTTCAGATAATTGCCTGTATATCATCCATTGAAGTACAAAGGCGCCAAACAGCCTGGCTTCATATGCCAACCACAAGTTTCAGGCAGATATTCACACCAGTGAACAGTGAATGCTTTGGATACCTGGTTTATTAAGCCCTTCTTCTCACCAGTGACTCATCTCTCTCACATTGCTCTGTGTTGCTGTCTTCCTGCTCTGTTCAGCGTCTTGTTTCAACTGAGAGCTGAGAAAGTCATCATGTGATGTCTACAGTGTTGCTATTGTATGTCACCTGCAAGAGTGTTTGTGTGTCACAGCTGCCAAAACATCGGTACATCACCTTCATCATCTCCCACTCTGTCGCTTGCTGTGTTTTTTCCTTTCAGGTTGGTTCTGTGTGTCAGCAGCGTGGAACTCTCAGCCTTTTGACTTGGACAATTACACAAATGCCAACTGTCTTTGTCCAGCTACCTCCACAGGGGGGCGCTGCCAGGTCGGTTTCTTCTGCCCCTTAGGTAGCTCAGAGCCCCTGCCTTGTCTGCCTGGATCCTTCTGTAACATCTCAGGTATTTGGACACTGATAATCAAATACCTACACATGCACACTAGTCTACAGTCAGCATGTCAGTGGTCTATGGCACTCGTTCTCAAATACTATGTACTGGTTTTCATTCCAACCAAACATATGCATCTAACATCACAAATAAGTTCTTACTTTAACCTTCTAAAGCGTGAAACTCAACAGTTCACATATTGTTGTGTTTATTTATAAAGTAAAGCTACATGATATTTAACAGAGGTCCGAGGCCAGCGTGGTTCAATTCAATGTACATCATTATAAAACATATAGAGACTTCCATTTAAAAGCATATTGCAATATATTAAACATTTATTTGAATGGAGAGAAAGACACATTGTCATTTTTTGCTAAGGATAATATCACAACATATGACTGTATTGTATTGCCATATACAACAACAATAACTGGTACATTTTACAATATATTTCAAATATAATATGCCATATTTTACACCAAGTATTACCGATATATAAAAAAATATTAATGTATTTATGTTGCATGATGATCTACATTTTATTTTGAGGTGAATATATGGGTTTGTATTTCCTTTTGTACAGTAGAGCTATTGTTTATTTGTTCTGGCAATTATATGTATATGCTAAAGTAATGACAGATCCATATAATATAATCTGTTTTTATTGGGATCATGGTATAGTACATGTAAAGAGTGAAAGAGTAGATAAGACAACTGTGGGGGAATGTGATTCTAGACCTTTTCTGTACGTCAGTTTCTATGCAAATTATACATAAATATTTTGGGTACAATTGGGTAAAATAGCTAACAAATGCACTTATGTTGCTCAAAAGGTTTGGCCCTGCCGATGGGTCCCTGCTCCCCTGGGTATTACTGTGTTGGAGGAGCCCTTCAGGCCACACCAACAGATGGAGAAACGGGCAGTATCTGTCCACCAGGGACATACTGTGGTAAGCCCCGCTTTACTGTCTTGGAACGGCAGCTTTACTGTCACTCACTTGCCAACGAAGTTAAGCAAAGTTAAGTTAAACTTGTTAATGGTCGTATAATAAAGTGATTGGTGAAATCGACAGTATATTGGCTCCACAGATGCCTGGCATAATGCTTCATTTTAATATTTATTATTGAGTTTAATAGGAAACAATATTTACATATCCATAATATCACGAACATATACTTGAGTGTTAATCTATGTTTATAAGAATCTATATATTACTATACAGGGATTGTATTTTAGGACAACATAATCTTGTATGTAGACTGAGGGTACAGAGCGAAACTGAGACCTTCAAATAAGTCATTTGTAAAAACTGTACATCGTAGACCAGTACAAAACAGGTTAAGAATCTGCAAAATCTTGTCATATCTTATTTTATATCCAAAGGGCAGCTCTTTGGAATTGATTGGAATTGTGTTTATAGAAAGATGGTCGTGGCCTACATTGAGGTTTTTTTTTATTCCCCAATGTCTTACCACAGCCCAGATACATGCAAATTAGGTGGGCTTAACACTCTAACATTACCATGGATATAAGTGTGAGCTATTTTGTGTCTATTTATGTTAGCCTGTTGATAAACTGTTGACCTGTGTAGGGTGTCTCTACACTTTCTGCCCGATGTATGCTGATATAAGCTTTCATGCCCTACACTCCAGAATAGGCGTTGACATGTAAAGACGATGAATGAATGACTACTTCAACCATTTGTCTCTGCAGTTGAGGGCTCGGGTCGGCCAGAGTTGTGTCCAGCTGGTACTTTCTCCCCAGTGCCAGGTCTAACTAGTGAGGCTGGCTGTCAGCCTTGTACCGCAGGTTTCTACTGCAGAGGAGCAGGTCTCAGGACTCCGACTGGACCCTGCAGCCAAGGTCGGTCCACACACTTTGCAATGATTCATTGGTATTGTAAAAGTAAAAGTTTTTGGTAGTTGCCTGATTCATAAACATATGTTTTATACATTCTTTGTTCTTCTCCAACCTCCTTTCCATCCTTTCACACTCTACTGTATTGAGACAGCATTGTGTCTCTTGTCTCCTTGATAGGCTATTGGTGCCCTCCTGGTCAGACTGTGGCTACAGCTCTGCCATGTCCTCCAGGCCACTCCTGCTCACAGGGTAGTGCAGCTCCAGAGCCCTGTCCATCAGGAACCTACCAGGACAGAGACAAACAGGCAGCCTGCACTGTCTGTGAGGCTGGTAGGAGCCCTTTTTACTATTTTTACCTTCTCAGCCCATATATATATATATATACACTACCGTTCAAAAGTTTGGGGTCACATTGAAATGTCCTTATTTTTGAAGGAAAAGCACTGTACTTTTCAATGAAGATGACTTTAAACTAGTCTTAACTT
>JAVQJL010007140.1:0-17950 GCA_036024295.1 Nannoperca obscura
AACTGGGCTCTACAGACTGAGAGACAGATTTCAGAGATTTTGATGAATCAGCACCTCAGATAATACAGCCACAGTCACACACACACACACACACACACACACACACACACACACACACACACACACACACACATGCCATTGTGCTTCTTCTACAGCAGAGATGTGTGTGACTGTTAACACCCAGCCACTGGATGTATTTATGACACTTTCCATGCAATCTATTTTCATACACTAATGATATACACACGATATACAATGGCATACACTCCGTGTCCTGTTTACAAGACGAAACTAGCAGAGTGAGTCCACAAAACACTTCTTCTTCCCTGCCGAGCATGCTGCTCTGACGTCAGCAGTGAAGCATTTCACTCAACATTCGACTGGAGGATTTTATTTTTATATTTCACGCATATCTTCTTACTCCCCCCATTTGAAATATCTACTTATTGTCTGACTTATTTACACTTACATGAAGTGTATTGTTTTTGTGTTGGAATAAAGAACTTTTTTATCTTTGATTTACAGTATCTTTTAGCGCTACATACCAATCTATTTTGTCATTGAATTTGTAATAAAAATCTTCCATGTTTAGGAAATGTGTCTACTCAGAGATTGTATTTACATACTTTGTAAAGTAGAATTAGTTCTGGGTTCTTTTTCTTTTTCTTAGCCAGATGGTTCTGTGACCTGCTGGTAGGTCTGTGGTCTTGCTTCTCTGTCACTGATCCTCACGGCACATTAAATGCTTAAAATCTGTTGATCAAGCTGCTTCTTGACATGTTTGGTGTCTGACTGAATGTACTGACAAAACAAGAGCCGGTAATAAACCAGGTGAACACCATAGGCTGCAAAATAGGACTCAGATTACCTTCATACATACCAGTCATTTTAATCCTGTCCAGAGCATGTGTCTTGGATCGTTCAGTTATTTCACTGGTAACCTACTGTACTGTTTTTTAGTAAGCTCACTGGTCCTCCTGTTGGTCCACAGAGGAGGTAGAGCGGGTCGTCCATTAACCCAAGGGTTGGCGGTTAGATCCCCGGACCCAAGTGTCCTTGGGCAAGACACTGAACCCTAATCTGCTCCCGATGGAGGCCAGCACCTTGCATCGCAGCTCTGTCACGACCAGTGTGTGAATATATGGGTGAATAAGACCAAGCCTGTAACGCACTTTAGGAGCTGTTAAGCTCTATATAAGTGAAGTCCATTTATCATTTACAGAGATACTTTGCATTTTAAATGAAGTATCCAGAGATGCTGGCTCTTGCCCCATGCTAAGGATTAGTAGTAAGAGTATCTTCTCCTTTAAAGTTCTCCTTAAAAAAGAGCAATGTATTCTGGGTAAATTAAGGCTCTGAACTGAAAACTGTTTCAGCCACTTACCTTCTTTAACCTTTCTCAATGAATTTAAAAACCACAATGACTTCAATAACTTAATCAGAACGTGGCACAATTATGCTGAACAGTAACTCAACAGGAGTGTCCACAATGTCCATAAAAGTACAACACATACAGTATAAAAAGATGGTACAAAAGGCAAAAGAAGACATATTAAACATATAGAAGATTCAGACTGTGCCATGTTTTCTTTAAAAAGTGACAGAAAGTCAGACAGCAGGATCATGTCTGATGAAAGGATCCGGTCTCAGTGTTCCACAGGGTCGAAGGGTTTCCCCTTAATTCTGAGGATTAAACACTTCCAACCTTCCATTCACACAGACCACACAGTACTGTTCAGGTCCATGCTGAGCAGGGAGGGAGAATATATGTGTGTGTGTGTGTGTGTGTGTGAAGGGGGGTCTGCATATCTTTACACCCCCTCACACTGTCTTCCCTTCCAGTGTGTTTCTCAGATCTTCGTATTCCATCAGCAGTCAAACCGGCGACGTCAACGCTCTTGCATTCTGACATTAAGGCATCGAGGGGTGTAATTCCAATTTGTTTCAAAGGGACTATTAATTTGCCCATTTCAAGGCCAGGCAGGAGGGAAGCCCTGTAAGACCGCTGAACCGTGAAAGACATTATCTGGAGGCTTCCGATTTTGGTGAAGAGACATGTAGAATTGATGATGGGAGGCGTCGGTGCCTGCAGACGTTTGAGCCGGGCTCCCTGCGGTCGAGCTCCCAGCATGCCATCTGAGAGCGATGTCATTAGGCGTATGATAACAGCGATGGGCACATTAATGACAGAGTGGCCCGCTCTGCCACCCAGTGCCCCGCCAATCTCCCATTTACACCCACAGCATACTAAACAGCTCCTGATGAAGAGAATACGCAGAGCAGGAGTGGTGTTTAACAGCCAGCCCACAGCAACACAGGAAACACTGCGAGCTTTGTTGTGTCTTCACATCCACGAGGCATCCTCACAGAACACACGCTTCTCACGATGCTGCCAGCGTACTGCAAACACTGTCTGTTACAGTCGCAGCAGTTTTACATTTCAACCTTCTCCATTGTGCAGTGTCACTCTCATCTTTGCATTTACAGTGTTGTCTTATAATTCTTTGATGATGTATATCTTATTAATTTGATATTTGTTGTTTTGTTGTTGCTCATATTGTGTTATTGTTCTTGAGGACCCCACACACATACACACACACACATACACCTTATAAATGAGATGGTACACTTCACGGGGTTGTTCATAATTTTTGACTGACTGACCACAGACTGTATATAAAGATGGACGACTTCACAGCTCTACAAAAGTGAATCCAAAACACCTGGATTGTCCCCTGGTGTCTGGCTGCAGTATTGGTCATAAACCCGCCCCCTCCATGTTAGCAGATGGGACATGGGCCAAAAAAGTACACGCCCAACACATTTTTCACAAATATGGTTTCTATCATTTAAGCTAGTCCTTATTACACTAATGTTTGTTCAAGTGTTCGTTTTTCTGATAAGTTTGGTTTGAATTTGTTATTTGATGCTATAAAAAGGGGGTGTGACATCACGATTGACACCTGTGAGTGTGCTCGCAATTGGTTCAGGTGGGTGTATAGGCTAACTATACAGCTAACACAGCTAACCCTGTGCCTGTGAGTTACATCAGCAGCAAACTAAGATTTGCTTTCACTGTGACATTTCCCAGGAGATTTGAGTGCGTTCTTATTCTGTGATTCTCCATTTTAATTGCTGAGGATGATTCCTAAGATAACATCTCCTCCATGTGGTGAAGGTGTTTCGATGACCTTTTCCAGCTTTACTTTAATGACAAACTCTGCTGCTTCATCGCTCTGGCTGCTGTCTGTGTGTACTAGTGTGCTTGTACATCAGTGTTCTGTAGAGTATAAAGCCACAGAACCCACTCATGTATCTTTGCTGTATAATGTCTTTCCACAACGTTATTTAAGGCTCCAGCCTTCCTGCCTCCATACACACATTAATGTGACACAAGAGTCTTTATTTCATGTATCTGCTGGCACACACTGAAAACCACTTCAGAGCAGTTATAACTACAAATTGATAAGAGAATGACTGTGTTAAAGCAGACCAAAAAGTCCAAGTAATCAGTGAGGCATTCGTATTGATCATTAGTCAATACCCACTGAGACACAGTTAATGATTGTCCGTTTCTGCACGAGGACAGAAAAAAAGTCTTAGTTAATGCTCTTTTAATAACGCTGACAGTATGGACAAACTGTGTTCCGTGTCAAAAGAAAGCTGATGGACTTTCAAAGTTTGTCTTACACAGTTTCACCAAGACGGTCTCTATTGACGATCTGTGGCAGAATTGCTTGTGTAAGCCATTGTTTTCCTATGACTACGACCTTTCAATGCACACCCAATGAGAGGATGTCCCCACTGTTAAGTTAATCTGCTGGAAGTTTGATGAAATAGTGCATACTCACAGGGCTAGTTCAAACTATTGTGGCTAACTGCTAACACACCAGCCAGCAGAGAACTTGCTAGCACTTGCACAATGCTAGACATATTTGGACCATTGACTCCCGTCTTATAACTGTCTGCAGACCATGCCTCTCTTGAAGAGCAGCATTATGTACGACAGCTTCCTCTGCTGTAACTCTCCAGCTGTCCCTCAAAGATCAGCGCTGTTAACATAGCTTTCTATTGTTCAGAAGTGCAAATTGGCATTATAATGTTCACCAGAGTTTATCTCTTGCCTTTCTGTTTATCTTCTGATTGTGGCAATTCCATTAGAATAAAATAATTGCAGTGCATCATTTAGCTGCTTTTGATGAAGCAGTGTTGCCAGTGCAGGACATGATCCCTCCCCAGCTTTCCATCGGTGAACATAGCTAGGAATTTTCATTGTATGCCCAAGTCAGAGGTACCAGTGCTTGAAGTTGAAGCACAGTTCTCTATGTTGGTTATTTGCCTGAGCACCACCCACCCACTCTTCAAGAAACATCAATTAACTGGTATCTTAATATGCTCATGTGAAACACCATCTGCTGGGACTGGCTCAGAAGTGCATGCAAAAGGCAGAGCGGACCACAAGGACCAGCTGTTCACTGTGATGTCAAATAAAATGAATAGAAAGGTGTTTATATGAAGTTGTTATAAACTGGGTTTGAAGAAGCTATATTTTGATTTAAACTGTATGTCTTATTGTTGGATTGACATCCTGTCTGAGCTTTGAACTACTCTAGAAGTGGATTCTATTTGGCAGATTTAGAGCCGGTTCACAGAGGTTTTACATGCTGTTACTTGCACACAGCATCTCGTGCAGCTCGGTGTTGTAGGTATTATGTATGCATCATTAAAGATGGCAGGGCATCTCCAGGAGGTAGAGCCCAAAACATGGAAATAATCTCATAGCACCAAAATTGCATGCAAATATATCAAGTTTCAAAAACTAAAGCTCCGTCCACGTGTGTGTGTCCACCACTTCTTGGATAGGACCCATAGATGTTTACCTACCTCTGTTCTTTCTCTCATCAAACACAATAACCCATAATTCATTCTGTTCCTTTACTTGCAGCTGTTATGACAGCAATCAGAGCTCTCAGGCAGATAGCTTTATACTAATGATACATTTATTTTTTCCTTTGTATACTGTACAGCTGGCAGTTCATTTTAATGGTTCAAAGAAAGACACATTTGTTTAATTAAATACCCATTGCGTATGTAAAATATACAATTTAATTTGCATGTTATGTGTGATTCCCTTTTTACGTAAAAAATATTATTTTTTATGTTATGTTTGACCATTTGGGTTAAAAAGGCAGATTCTGCTTTGGATATGATGTACAAAATCTTGACCACAGAATTTAGACCACAGAGTTTAGACCATCATGAATGACCCTGACTAGCCCAGGCGTTTTGTGTTCTGTCCGGTGTGGCTATGTGTTTGTAGTATATATGAGCCGATTAAAAAAAAAGGAAAGACACCTGGAAAGAGGCTTGTCCTTGGCACATGTCAAATTTACACCCACATAAAAAGGTAAATACCCTGCAAGGCTGCACAGATACAAGCTGCTGATTGTCCTTCCTATTACAGCTTTATGGAAGGTGTAATTCACACAGACATCACCCACTAGTGAGCCTTTACCGAGAATTGTCTCCCTTCTGAAAATTATCAGCCCATATATGGTTGCTCCAAAATACCCCAACCAGAAAAAGATCCTATAAAGGAGTGGATAAGATGACGGAGAATTATATGCAGCACACGTTATCTGCTGCTGCAGGTTTCTTCCATTTCATAGGGGAAAACACTGCAGCTACTCTCATGTGTTCAGACCGTTCTTATTTTCACTGAAACATGTTTAATCATGCCTATGAATGTAGTGTGTGAAGAACACATCTTCACAAACACACACCCTCAGTGTATTGGACTGATAATTGTGTAGCTGAGTGTGTGTGTGGTAGGGCAGAGGCTCATGGCGGGGGTTCAGCCGCTCTGTATAATAAAACATCCACCTCAGAGGACACTGCTGCAGAGCGCCACAGACCACCTCCTGCAATTCTTCTTAATCCTCCAAGGACACGCACATCGCTTATGTCACCTTTCCCTCTTGTATGTTGTCCAAACACTTTGCTGTCAGTGCCCCCACCACACACACACACAAACACACACACACACACACACACACACTGCTGACATGATGTAGGTGCAATGTAAGCTGCTTTACCCGACCATAAAGAACAGCTAACCTAACTGAAGAGCTCCATTCGCATGTGTGCAGTCACAGGCCACCTCAATCATAAAGTGAGTATAATTTGAAATGGATAGTAAAATAATTATAATTAAGTCAAATTGAAATTTGACTTGAATGAATCTCTTAGAGGTAAAATGTTTTTTAATTAATCATTTTGTTGTAAAATTGTGGGGGGGACACACCAAGTTGACGTCTTCAAATGTCAATGTCAGAAAAAAATTTAATTTTACAATTATGTCAAACAGAGAAAAAACTGCAAATTGGCGCTCTTTGAAAAGCTTGAACCTGAGAATATTGTACATGTAATGCACAATCTACATTTTTGATTTATTACTGATAATTTACTGAAACAACTGATTTGTTGCCAATTGAGTGATGATCAAATAATAAATTCAATGACTACTTCAGTGTTTCACCTCTAATGCGTATTTGCTTTCATTCCAAGAAAGAGATAACAAAATCACAGATATTGAATCTGAAACTGTTCTTCAACCTAACTCAGGACCGTCATCGTCACGGTAATAATAATAAAGATGTGGTTAATGTTTTAGTTATATAAGTTAAGTTGTGTCACATCACTAACGTAACTTAAGTACGTAAGTTAAAATAAGTCAGTGGTGACTTTTGGTTCCACACTGAGTTGTTTGACCCATCCATTTAACACCCCCACCCCACCTCCACCCCCACTTCCCAAACCTCCTCCCTACGCAGACTTTACAGATGTTACTCTTTATACCACCGCACCTGACTTCCGCATTTCTCCCATCGTAATTACTACGACCACTAGAGGTCACTGTCTAACAAATTAAATGGCGAGGATCCTAAAAAGCTGACCCAGCATCCGGGCAATATTGTATTTTCAATACGATTATTTTTTATTGTTTTATTGTTGTTGTTATTATTACAGCCACCATTTGAAAAGAACTGTTTATACCTTGGCCATTAACTACAGTGCATTCAGTGCCGTCATAGCATCATCAGAGGGTACATTATATTATCTAAAAGTCCTTTTGTGCCTTTTGTTTAGTTTGATATTGTTAAAATTGAATTTATGTACCAGAATTAACTGAGCTCAGTGGTTTCACTTCACAAACATGAGGTCAGGGTGTTCTGCAGCCTGATTAATGTTTCCATGCCAACGCTCCAAAACAAGTCCTTGTGTTATGGTCAATCTGTAATAAAGGTTTGCTCAAGGTCGTTAAAGCGTATATAGGTACATTTAATGCCTCACCTCTCTCCAAATAAAGGGCTTTAGTTTTTCTAAACTCACACGAGCATGTTGGCGTGGATTTTGTTTTCATTCCAAGCATGAAGTTCCCTGATTGCAGGGTGTGCTCATTATATTTCCTTTCTGTCTTTCCAGAACATTACTTGTCCTTCAGCAGCGTCTGTCTGAAGATGGTATTCCTTGTATCTTTGCTCTTTGAAAATATAAGGGGCTGTAGAGGTTTTCAATCCACCTTGTGCATCCAAATACATACTGTTTGCCAGAGTAAACAAGTCGTGGCTTGAGGGCTTGTTTCAGAGTCACGTTGAGGTTACTCTTTCTCTCACTTAAGTCTCATCCTGCCAGAGTTTGTTTGAGCAGTCTTATTAAATCGCCATACTGTTGTAGCTCTCTCCATGACCTGCCAAGGATAAAAAATCTGTTTACTGTAAATTGCACCCCACTCCCTCTAAAATACCATCTGCTGCCCAAACTGTGCTGCGCTCACAACCTCTAAAAATAGACCTCCTGATTGGCTCCTGAATAGGCGGGGGGTCCACATCAGCCTGTTTATGAGTCAGCGCTTGTTTATGAGTCTGTTTTTTACTTATGGCCGTTTTCATCTTCTCTAGTCCAACGTTACGCACAAAGTAGTTCACCAATCTGCTTAAGGTGTAATGGAACTGGTGAGTATGCATTCGGGTTGGACTGATATGGTTTTGAAGGCAGACGCTGGACACAGAGCTGTTTGCTAATATTTTGTAGATATTTATAAAAAAAGGTGAAAGTAAAGATATTTGGTGTTTGGTAGTCTAAAGACCTTTGCACACACTTTTTCGTGCCATTAATTTGCACGTCAATATATTTTTTTGAACTATTGACATGAACACTTTCACAGAAAATATTACGCAGCGAAAAAAGCAATGTAATTTAGATTTTTTGGAACAGGGTCAATTTTTTTGGGAGCTTCTCCCATGGTGAATGAAAGCATCTACCAATCAAGTTGTGCAGAATGGACGTCACGTCACAACTCCGGACCTGTTGATTGTTCACTTTGTACTATATGACAGGTTGTACTGACAAAGGACAAAGGACACAAAAGTAATGAAAACATTGAACCATGAGCAGCACCACTTGGTGCAGGATAGTGAGTAGATTAGTTAACTTTTAGATGAGGTAAATGTTTCGCATTTTTGCGTTGTTTATTCATTACACCCCCAGTGGGGGCCTAACAGCTCTGCTAGCAGTCCCCACATGCTCCAGTGTTCATTAAGTAAGTAAGTACAGTAAAAACTGAACAATATTAAATTTCACTTGGACTTTAAAGTGGCACTAAAGGGAAGGTGACTACAGTCATCTGGATTCATCCATGACTATGAAGGCCCACATAAGAACTACACTACACGCAGCCTTGTTGGACAACTGGCAACAAAATCAGACTGTAGAAGACGGAAATAAAACTGGGATAGTCTGATCATGCAGAGCAGAGTGTCTAACAGCCTTAATTGATTTTGCGTGAAGTACCCCTCTTTAAATCTGTTTTCCATCATAACCCCTCTCTCCCATGACCCATTAATAAATGCAGTGTCAACTCTTAATGATACAAAAACATTTCATCTTTTGGCAAGGTTAAAAGTATTTACGAAATACATGTGATTTAAATGTAACTCACTGAATATTTTAAAGTCCTCCAAAATTCTTACATGGTTGCCCCTAACCCCCCTCTGTTCAGAGGGTGGGTGTAGTATTAAAATTGACAGATAGCAGAAAATGCCCTCTGAAGTACAGAACTTTTCCATGGCTGCAGATAAAGCAGCTCGAAGAAAAAGAGGAAGTGGAGGAATCTATAATAATCTTCCTGAGGCAGAGCCCGTATCTCCTGCTCTGCACATATTTAAAGGTTACCGGTGGTTTTACAAGTGGGAGTAATGGCGTTCCTATATTTCCATGAATTGGCTGATCTGTCACTGAAGGCTTGTTTATGAGCCGTTTGTTCCTCTCTGCGCTATTTCCCAACCACAGTGCTCATTTTTAGCCACCATAAAATACACAATTGCTCCGATTCGTCATTGAATTAGTGGAACGCTGACAATTCCCACAATGCTGCTGTGTGATCCCTAATCCAGATGCAGCCATGAGCTATTATTGCACTGACTGATTAGCAGAGACTGTCATCTTAGGCTGATTGGAGTGATAGAGGTCTTAACCTGTCCCACTGCCTGGTCATACACAGCTACAGTTACAGCTCATACATGCAGTCTAATGATGAGGTGTTAATGTATCATGCCTGCAGGCTCCATTCTGAACTGCTACTCATAGCTGATTACATTTTGCGTGGCTGTTAATATCTATTTTGAAAATGTTGCTCTGCTTGTATTTGACACCATTATGATCCAGCAGCAATAAAATGTCATATCTGTTTTGGATTTAAACACATAACATTTTTTACTGAACTGAGGCATCTCCTGAAATGATCAGTAGCAAATACTGAAGGGATGGTATGGGAGAGTAAGACAAGGTCCAGACCTAGTATATGGCTGGACCGTGTATGGTCAATGAGCTCCTGAGGATGTAATTCAGGACTGTTAATGCCTCACGAGGACATAAATCTTTGTTTATGCTTGACACCGTGTCCCAATGGTGAGGGTGTGTGTGCCAAAGGCGACGTCACCGCGCCTCCTGCATTGAGTGCGTTGGCTCTGCAAGTTGTCACAGTGCACATTTTTGTTCGTTTCGTTTTTTACATAGACTATATAAATCATAAGCCCCGCCCCCTAGCGGATGGGACATGAGACAAACTGTAAAATCAAACACACTGTCAGATAAATTCTGCGATATTTTGGCATTATTTTTGAGGAAGTGGAGATGCATCGGCCATCTGTATATTCAGTCTATGGTTTTTTACAAATGCTCAAACATTATATTAGTTTATTGCAAAACAAACGAAAACACTAAATAAAGAAGTGAAACAATTAATGAATTTATACTTTTAATTTGTCTTAAGGATTTTAAAAAGCTGGTCAATTCATCATCAAATGCTTCAAAAAGTTTAAAGATCAACTTTTGAGTAAATCATATTTTGCCAGTTGAATTAAACTGTCAACCTTTCAACCTTTGTTTCCTTAGAATGCATTTGTTGCATTTGTTCCCGAGTATGGGAACAGAATGTTTTGAGAGGCTACAGCCTTGGGTGTCACTGACTCATGCTCGACGATGAACGCGACTGCATGTGAACACCACGAGGTGGCCATGTGGACAGAGCAGGCATGTGTCATTGATCTACAGTGGAAGGGGTTTGCATCAAAGCTATCCGCAGAGTGTGAGGACTGCAGGCTGTAGTATGGTCCAATCATAGTAGTAACTTCCAGGACATAGAGTGCAAAGTCTTGATGTGGCTCTTTGGATTCTCAAACTAACTACCAAAAGAGGTCCAGATGATAGACTACAAACAAAAAGCACTTGACTTGTACTTGTTAGGTACATACTGATTGGCATGGATACATTCCCGGGGCCCAAGCCTCCTAGTAGGGGCAACTCAATTTTCATACATACACACTTCATGGGAGACTTGACATTGGCCACCAACACGATCAACGAGGTGTCAGGAACAAGCAGTAGAATGGGCTCCCTGTGCCTAAAAGCCAAGGCTTATGGTTTCTGGCACTCATTACCCACTATGGGATACTGTTAACCCACACTGTTTAGCTGTGGGGTCAGGCACAAGTGCGCCTCGACGATCACAGAGGTGTTTAAAAGCTTGCTGTTAGAGTGGGCTCTCGGAACAGATGGAACTAACTGCCTGGCAATTGCCGTGCAGCATATCTTGTACTACCTTGTACCTTGTGCAAATCTAGAACTTCTGATGGTGAAATGTAGACCCTTTTATCTACCAAGTGAGTTTACACTTCGCCACGACCGAACTTGGCTATGGGGCTGGGACAGCTACATGACAGCAAGACTGCACATCCGGATGCTGTCTTCATCATAGCCAGTGACTTCAACCACTGCAACCTGAGGACTGTCCTCCCTAAGTACCTTTGTTACGTGCCAGGTCACTCCCTGGCTTGTGTTGTGTTTTTTTTCTCTTGTGTGATTCCAGGTGATTCTACTTCGGGTGATCAGCCGTGTCCTCCCGGCACAGTCGATTGGGTGCTGCCGAGCTCGGCCGGCCTATCAGCCATCGGAGGGCCACACAAAAGGACCGGCTGTAGCCCGACAGAGAGATAGACTGTTTTGTGTGCACACACACACTCTTTGGGGAGAGCGTTTGTGGAAACCTGAGTTCTGTTTCAAAGTATCCCCTGCTACTCTGTTCGACGTTTACTTTTTGTTGCTTCCCTGGCGGTTGGAATTGTGGACTAGGTAAGAGGGGGTACCCCTTACACTCCACCCACGTAGGGTGGTACCCTTTTTGGGTAGGAGACTAGACCTTTTTTTGTTTCTGATTTTTTAATAGAATAGGGCCTCTAGTCAGCCTGTTTTGGTTTGTTCCTTTCAGTTTATTTGGCGCAACGAATCGTCCCTCTTCCTTCCACCAGCGTGACGTCATAATTTGGGTTCTTTACATTTTCCAATAAAAACTCACTAACCGCATACGGCCGCTTTTGTGTCCTACTTTGGCGGCCGTCCTGTGTTGGCCTCCCAAGTCATATTACCGGAGGCGTAACAACCATCAATATGTCTGTTTTGCGACAAGGGAGAACAACATCCAAAGTCTACAGTTCTCACCAAAATCTGCAGGAGCAACCCCAACCAAAAACCCTGGGTTAACAGTGATGTTCGGGCCATTCTCCGTGCTCGCTTCACTGCATTTGTCTCTGCAACACATCAGAGATTACCAGCAGAGGAACAAGGCGGTCACAATCAGCTACACTGCCAGATGAGTTAAATGAGTTCTATGCTCGCTTCGAGGCCTTCAGCATTGACTGACAGAGAGAGGTTGGGGCCACAGAGAGCACATAGAACACATCGCTCACTGTGTCCACAATGGACGTGCTTAAGGCACTGAGGAGAATCAATCCACAAAAGGCAACTTGCCCAGACTACATTCCTGGGCGTGCACTGAAGACCTGCTCAGTGGAGCTGGCCCATGTGTTTACGGACATATTTATCTGTCCCTCTTGCAAGCTTGTGTGACCTACTGCTTCAAGTCCACTACCATAGTGCCCCTTCCAAAGAAAAGCGTTATGACCTGCCTGAATGACTATCATCCCGTAGCACTCACACCAATTGTGATGAAGTGTTTTGAAAGAATAGTCATATCCCACATCCAGGGGAGCATCCCAAACACCTTAGACCCTCTGCAGTTTGCATATTGTCAGAACCAGTCAACTGATGACGCAGTCTGCACTGCTATTCACACAGCACTCACACATCCATGGCTGTACATATTGCATTTGTGCACATCACACTGCTGGGGTTGCTTACGCGTTTGAGGTAGTAGCTGCTGTGGAGGTACAGGGACTTGATGCTGGTGTTCTTGATAAACTTGGAGCTGATTGGGCTCTCGAGACTGTATAGACTAGTCGTGTTAGAGGATGTGCTTACACGCTATCCAAATCAAACATTCTATTGGCTGGGTACACGGGGACAGAGATGTTTCCAACATGTGATATGGCTGTCATCTTTGTAGGCAGGGGTACCACATTGGGGATTATACTTACACTGGGATCCTGTTGCAGCAGTAAATGGGGGATCTGGGCAGGACTCAAGATTCCAATTCGGCTTAGTGAAATACTGATCAGGAACACGTGTATCAACACCATGAGTCATCTCGCAGTCCTGGAAAGTCTTTGCGTATTAAACATCATTGAGCATATCCTCCAGAGCACTCTCACTAAGTCTGTAACAACATAAATATAGAGGTCGTCATTTTAAACAAAATCAACAGATCACGAGTCTTTGAGAGCAAGTAATGCATAGATGTGATAGAGGTGATAGATGCACATATGTGTCACATTTGATGTCATCCAGAACTGCTGCCAATGCTTCCGAGGTATACGTAACATTGGTCAGGATCTCAGTGGCATGTGTTGTAGACACAGGCTTGTCATCTGTAGATTCGTACCTGTAGACACAATCTACCTGCTGTAGACACAATCTCAGGTTCAGCTGGAGATTCAAGTACATGTCCAAGCATAGGCAGCCTCTGTATCATCGGCCGATCGGATCTTGGTCTCATGGGAAGCCTCTCTTGGAGCCGATAACATCTCCCCAGGCTTCTGAGGAACACCACTGTGATAACCATTGTTGTCAGCATTACTAATTTCAGAGTCACTCGAGTCGCTGGAGCCGCTACTGGAGCTGTCACTTTCATCACCGCTATCATCTTCATTAACTCCGTTAGGTACTTCTTTGGCCTCCTCAGTGGTATGGCAGATTTTAGACTCAGGTATGCGTTGTAATCTTCATTGTTGTTCGGTTGCTGGTTGGTCGTTCATCCATAATCTCTTCGGGCAACCATCTTTAAAGGCAATCTTCAAGTGAGAACCGCGCTGATCGCAGGACATGGCGAACATTATATTGTCGATGGGGTCATTCTCAAGCCATTTCTTGGGTTTACAATTGGTCTCATTGACCACAGTCGCTTTGCTCTGACTATGGGTACCCGTGGAAGGCTTGTATGATCTGGGCTTGCTGTGGCTGTGTGATACAACCTTGTTTTTATATCTGCCAAGTTTTGCTGGTAGAATACCGCTGTCAACACTACCCTTGAGGCTCCAGATACAGGCAACTTTGGGGCTCGCATCGGGGTCTTTAGGTGCTCTTTTGGATTCTTCGATTCTCTTTGATACGGTTTACAAAGCTCTCTTTTTTGTATCGGCTACAGTTGGTAGTCTGGAGTTGACTGTCACCACTTGTGGTCTGATGCTTGCTGTCGCTGGTGGCCTGGGGTCAACTGCCGCCACTTGTGGTCCGATGCTTGCTGCCACTGGTGGCCTGGGGTCAACTGCCGTTGGTAAAATTTCTGTGTCCCTCACCAGTTTTGTGTTGCTTGTTGACAGGTTGATGATTTTTCCTCCACACCTCCTCCTTTTTTGTCAATTTTGTTTACAAAATCCCAAAATCTTCAACATATTCAAACATATCAGACCTGAAGGTTTAAGATATATCATCATTATTTTTCTTTCTCATTTTCTCAATTGATTATCATTGGTTATATAAATCAGCAAACATTTTACTCAACCTGTGGTAATGGAGTCAGTCTGTCCCTTTGAACAACAAGCTCGGGAGTCTTTGGGCACATGCTTAAAACCAGAATGTGTCCAGAGTGAGGTCCATTTCCACAGGAGTGCTGCCTGGAAAAACCTGGTTGCACCTATCTACCTGGTAGAGGCATAAGAGGAAAACCTCCTACACAACTGAGAGGGGAAACCTTTCAAGCTCCACACACAATCTAAAACAGAAATTAAAACAAATTACATAGAAAACATTACACAAGCTAATTACATTTACTTTTCGTCATCATCATTGAAAAACCATTTAGGGTTTATATCTAAACCTAACGTGCGATTTTGGTGCTGTTGAGGAAGGAGAATATACTGTCCAGTAAGTGTATTGAGTATTGACTCAAAATACAGGGTTTATTTATCCACAAATTTAGAATTTGTCAGCAGTTCAAATGCCTAGGTAACAGAAGTCAAACAAAATAACCAACATTCCAATAATTCAAAATGACTTTCACTCAACTTGCATGACTCAACTGTCCTCACAACCAAACTACATGGGAACATACATACTGGTTGATCAGGCCAACTTAAACTAAATGGGGGGAAACATACAAACAATTAACAAACCAATTAACCCTTAACCTAACCCTACTAAATGTATTAACATTTTTTTATTTAATTAACTAATCAAACCCATAACCCAATTAAACAGACCCAAATCAATACATTCCCATAACAAAATCTAAATTAACCAAAATATAATCCAGTTAAAATAGTCTCTGCCTCCTTTTGGTAGTTTGTTTTGGTAGGACCCACTCAGGGAGTCTCCTGCTTATTAGCTGCTTCCACTCATGGAACCAATCCTTTACCTGATGTGCCTGGCTCCGGCAGTGGACACCCAGGAGACTCCCAGCACCGGAAAAACAAGATGACAGGATAATTAATCTAAACCAAATGTGTGATGCAAATGAACTATATCTGTTGTTTGAACTCAAAAGGCTATGTGTAGTTACTAATCTGAGTATGTCTGTAAACCATGTACAGAAACTGCTTAGCTTAGATGTAATCAGTTGTGTCCTACCAACTCTTGCTCGACCATGTGGGGCTGTGAATGTGGCCATCACACACACACAGTCCCTCTCAGGCCACACAGGCCTGGGAGTCAAAAATGATGACATAGTGTTCTCCGTTCCATTGCTGTCCAGTGGGGGTGACTCATGGTCACTCGTTAAAAGTGTTTGTCTCGTGCAATGTGTTTTTCTTGGTGCAGATTAGACAGCGCTTGGCTTGCGTCTCTATCTGTATTGATCAGCGCAGCCCCACTTTGATATTCTACTGTGTGTGCACTATGGATGCAAGATCATCAAATGGTTCTGGAAATCTCTTGCAGTGATTTGCATGAATCCAAGTAGCTCTCTCAGCGACCTTCACAGCTGTTTGAGTGGTCAGTGGACCCTACCCTGGTAGGCATTGCCACCGTCTCTGTCTTCAGCTCTTTCTTCTAAAGTCCTTTACCATTATCCAATCCCCAGGCTTCAAATCATGAAGTTGTCTGTCAGCTGGAGCTGGTAGGGCATCCTTCACCTGCTTGTGAATATCAGATAAAGCAGAAGATAGGTTTGCACAATTATAAAGCATATCACTTTCACAGAAGTTGGTAGATGGTAGTTTTTTTACTGGTCCTATACCAGTGTTTGGTGGTCTTCCAAACAGGATTTCAAATGGGAGGCCGTATTTTGGTCTCACTCGAACTCTCATCTGCATGAGAACAATGGAAAGGACCTTTGTTCATGGCAAGTCTGTTTCTTCACAACATTTAGCCAATGTGCTTTTCAGTGTGCCATTTTCCCTCTTCACTGCCCCACCACTTGCTGGGTAGTAGGCCCAGTATTGTCTCATGTTAATACCAAAATACTCACCAATTTGTTTCAAAGCTGTACTTACAAACGGTGTTCCATTATCACTGCTAATTATACCTGTAATTCCCCACCTGGGAATTATTTCACTGATTAGAGACGTTCCCTGTCCCTGTATCCTGCTTGGATGTAGGAAATACAACAAAGGAAATGATACAATAAATCAACAATAACCAAACAAAACTTTTTCCCTTTACTCTATGTTTGTTCTATGAAATCCATCTAAAGATGATCCAATGGTTTTTGTGGTTGGATGAGTTGCCTGCTGTACAAGGATGCATTTTCCTGCATTATTGGTAGTGCAGATTACACAACACATTCTGCGCAAAATTTGTGAAACCTTTAGTGAACCAATATTGTGTAATAGCAGCCATCATCCCCCCTTTTGACAGGAGATCCAACCCATGTGTCAATTTAGCATAATGTGGAAACAGGTATTAAGGCAATCAAGGTTTGTCATTATACCAAACCTTCTTTTTTCACACATTTGTTCTTTGGCCAAATGGCTCTTTCAACTGCATCAGCTTGTCCTTGTAACCCCTGTAAATCAACAGCAGGGGTTAAAGGAGCTGTGGAAACCAACAGTTGTTTAGTATTTGTGAGTGGCAGTTCTTCTGCAGCCTTTGCAGCAGCGTCTGCTCTCACATTCCCCTGTGAAATAGTAACTTTGTTAGACGTGTGAGCTTCACACTTGCAGACTGCAACCTGTTTAGGTAGAAAGACTGCATCAAGTAGATCAGAGATCAATGTGTGATGTGAAATGGGCTTGCCAGATGAAGTCAAAATTTTCCTATGTTTCCATAAAGTACCAAAATCTTGCACATCGCCAAATGCATACCTACTCTCTGTCTGTGTGGATATTCACAATTTTGTCTTTCGCCTATTTGCATGCCTCAGTGAGTGCTTTAAGTTCTGCTGCTTGTGCAGATAAGGAGACAGATAGTGGCTCAGCCAGTAGTGTGTTGTGTGCTGTTACCACTGCAAAGCCCACTCTGTGTCATGATCTGGCAGGGGTTTCTGTGTTTCCTGTTTTATTTTGAAAGTATGTTTGTTTCATCCTCATGTTTCATGTGTTGCACCTGTGTCTTGTTACTTACCTGTTTCTGTTCTCATCGTTCCCCTGTGTCTATTTAGTCTGGTTGTTCCCTTTGTTCTACGTCGGTCCATCGTGTGTTTTGCGTATGTTGCCTCTGCGCTTCCTAGCTCTTGTGTTCCTGTTTGTTACCTGTATTCTCGTGTCGATGGCTTCCTTGTGCTCATCCCTGGACTTTGTGTGTTTCCCGTAAGTCGTTTTTGTTTATTAAATTATACTCTTCATACCATTGCCTACGTCTGCATTTGTGTCCCCACTCCCCGTGCCTTGTGACACTCTGTTCAGACCCATCACAGGATTACGTGATGCAGATGGAAATGGTGTTCCACCAAACTGGAAGAATCACGCTTAGCCTGGCTAGATAGTCTTAAAATCTATAGGAAGGCCCTCTGTAATGCCAGAGCAGCCTACTACTCATCACTAATAGAGGAAAATAAGAACAA